>CM019170.2:5096453-5159709 GCA_009739505.2 Apolygus lucorum | reverse complement strand
AAGAAGGGGGGTTTTTCCTGTCAAAATTGCCCCCCCCACGTATATACAAAGAGGGGGGGTTTTTCCTGTCAATCAAAAAGAAAATTAGCCCCCCCTCACCGGTAAGGGAGGGGACTTTTCCTGGAAAATTCCCCCCTCACCAAATGCCCCCCCTCAACAAAACCCCCCTCAACAAAACTCCCCTCTAAGGGAGACGGACCCCCCCTCTAGGTAAAAAGAAACTCTCTTTTACATCGTAGAAAAAGTCCTAGGGCCCTTCACCAAAAAATCCCCCTCAAGACGAATCCTCCCCTCAGGGTTAAAATTAAGGTAAAGAAATCATTTTCTACTCACGTTTTCAATTCGCAGTCGGATCTCTTCAATTCCTTCCAGCTGGCGCGCAGGACTGACGACGACGAAGTTGGCGACCTCTCAAACAAACGTGCTAATTTGGTAAAATAAGGTAAGTAAATTATTTAAATCGCGCTTAATTAGCAGACGCGATTTCTTCAAATCTATTTTACCTACTTACCCGCGTTAAATCTCGAGGGAAGGTGTTTTGACTCGGGCAGTGGTTTCTTTTGACTCGGGCAGTGCACCGCCATGATGTTTTTGTTGTGGGAACCAGTTGCGTCGTGGAAGTTTCTAAAGGCGTTCCGAGTCACATATTTTATCTGTTTATCGCGTTTTTAATTCGTTATATTACGTTTCTTATCGATTTAGTTGTTTAGTGTGAGTTGATTAGCACCTTCTGTTCACATTGGTAAGTAGATTATATTACTCACGTTATATTACGTTTAATTCGCATGCGATTGTCCTGGCATTCATTCCGAGCGGTTGATCTGATGCGACGCCCAGCGGCCTTTCAAACAAACGTGTCAATTTGCAGAATGCAAAATACAGTAAACATTCCTCAAATTGACACGTTTATTATTCGGTCGTTTATTTCTCCAAAAAACTTAGCGTTATGTGCGTACTTAGCCTAATTACAATCTAATTACACTCTAAGAACTGCACCTTTGTGCGCTGACAAAAAGGTTATAATTTCTAACTTAAATAAATTTTAAGCAGGCCTTCAATTTTGATTCTGCATATAGGGCATTTAGTTAAATTTGATGAACATGAAACACAGGTACTTAAATGTCTGCACGGAAGGCAAATATGGACACTTCGTCGTTTAAAAAACAAATTTTACACGCATTTCCATTCTCTTGACTCTGTCGCGTTAATACTTTAGGCACAGGTTTTTCTTCAACGTACTGATGTTTTAAATCCCCAATTAATTTCGACGCTCGCTTACTGTATTTATCAACAAAACATTTTCCTTTTTCTAGCTGTAAAAAAATGCAATGGCCAAAATGCGTTGCATGTTCTACAAACGGATCATCCCCTGCCACCCAATTAATTAGCATTCCGCCGCAAAAAAACATATAACTGCCGTCGGGTTATCGCTATGCTTTGCATAGAAAAACCCAGCGCTTGCCATTAATTTAGGTGAAAACTCCGGCCATGCACATGGTGGAGAGAAACTTTCTACCCGTAATTCATTGTTGCTATAACGTTCAAATATTGGAATTCGTGGTTCCACAATGTTACTTAGCAAATTTCTTTCAAATTTCTCAATGAGTGTTTTGTCAATTAAATCTGTTTCGAGATAAATACAATCGGGAGACGCAGCGTGATGTCTATCAATAATCGAATCTCCGGGCTTCCAGTCAGAAATAACAATCTTACAATACGCGCATTGAGTACAATCTGGTAGGTCGACATAATAAAACCCGTTTTCAGACAATTCGTCAGGTGTCAAAAATGCGTGTGGCCAACGATCGTTAAAAGATGCTTTCCTTTCTTTTCCACAGTAGTGAAATCGTCTAAAAATGTTCCAATACTTATATTTAATAAAACGACAATTACGAGAATAAATTCGTGTTCACGGGCGGGACAATCGCCCGTTTTCCATTTGTGAATTAGGATTTTACAAAATGCACATTTGGTATGTCGGGTTTGGCTACAAAATATAGACCAGCGTGCGCTAATTCTTTGGGCGAAATGGTTCTGTGGGCCCATACATTGTCAAACGTTAATAGACGGTCTACGTAATACCGGTACTTATTTCTCTCCAGCTCTAAGATACGATGGGTCCATATTTTTTTATCCTGAAAAAATTTAAAAAATATTCAAATACCTTCATACTAAAAAAGACACGCTAATCATTTTAGAAATGAAATTCAATAATAGTGGTCTTGTTTGAATGCGCTTTTATTGTAAAAAAAAAAATTGTCATTTTCACAAATTAATGGTTCGTCTGTATTGGAAAATAACAACGGCATATATCGTTTTGGTAACAGAGTTTCAAAATCACATTTTGGTCGACCAGGTAATACGGCCCTAGCGTGCGCTACAACCAACGGACCAAAATCTTTCGAATTTATTAGTTTAACTGCTATTATCTGGTACGTCGATCCCACAGCCAAGTCCCGCAAATATTTTCTTTCTTTGGTCCCAGCGTCGTTCAGCTCGTTAAGCGTCGGTTTCCTGGGAAAAAATTGAAATTTGTTACTTACGTTGGAGAAAACTCGTTGGAGAACTTGAAGTTCATAGGTGAATAGAGGGAGAGAGAGAGAGGGCGTATTCGACGTTACCTAACGGTAGACATCCTGTTGAGGTAGGTTGCGATCGTACGATTCCCTTGCTCGAAGCGCGGGCTTTTATACAACTCGGGGATGATGCAATATTGCGTGCAAAGTGGGACAGGCCCCCACCTCCAAATTTCAGTGGGTGCGGACCCGGGTCCGCGAAAGGGCAGGTCGTCAGTTTCACTTTTAACTTCGACCTGAGTAAGTACCTACCTGCCTCTTCAATGGACAATACTGAGTTTCTGGACTAGCCGATGGGCGTTCGGCACGGAAAAGAAAATTTGTTCAATATTGGGAACCGTGTGAAAACGGACTTGTCAAATTGCAAGAACATTTTTGTGGTCGAGTTTTAACTTACTACTTCAAAAACGCGAACGAAAACAGTTTTGACATAAATCAGTTTTTTGGAGTCTGCACGGGTTCCTATCCGAGAAACGGTTAAAATCTCTCTTGCAGAAATGGTCGGGTCTTAAAAATCAAACGTTTCTCTAGATTTGCTCTACAATTTTCCCATTTCGGAAAGAAAAGAAGAACGAAGCATAAATCTACCATCGAGAGAGATCTACACTTTGGACGAGTTGCACGAAAATTTTAAACGATTTTTTATTCTAATTTAAATGACAAAATTGAAGAGTTTCATGAAAAAGGGTCCAGGGGCCACCGTTGATCATGTCCAGGGATTACTCATTAATATTAATGTGCACGAGCCCTTAAATTTTGGCAAACAGATTAAATTGCCCGCTTTTTTAAAAAAACAAAAATCCCTCGATTTGAATACCTACCCTGACGACGACAAGTGTTTTTACTATGCGTTATGTCACCATTCAAAAACAAAATCGTCGAGACAATACGACTATAGCATGATTAGTTACCCCACTTCAATAAAAAATATCGAACATTTTGAACGAAAAAAATCAAATTAGTATAAATATTTTTGGGTGCAGATAACGAAGAAAAAAAAATTGATTTATCCATTTCGAATTTCAGAAAATTTAACCTCTGACATAGCGGACTTGTTAGTTTTGCGTAATGGTGAATCATTTCATTTTATACATATAATCGATTTAGTAAAATTAATTAAAAAACAAGCGCCGAATAAAAAAAAGGCGTCGGTAATTTGTCGCAGATGCCTTAAACTTTTTGCGACTACTGCAAAAACTGGTGGAAAACACCGCGATATTAAATTGCAAGAGCATTTATTGTGGTGTCGAAGGTCAGGGTCGACCAATTTAATTCAACATCCCTGATGAAAATATTCCGAATTAAAATTTACCAATACTGCAAAATCTGTTTTACTCCCTGCAATAGCAATTTGCCGACATGGAGTGCTATCTGCAACCTACCACTGGAGAATGTTTCGAGTGTTAAAGGTCAATTAAACAAGCACGTGCCTTATGCTTATGGAATATATGTTCATACTGAATTTGGAACAGCAGATGATAGTAAATTCAATCAAGTAATTACATATTTTGGCAAGGACGCAGGCGCTAAATTGATGACCAATTTATATGAAATTGGCAAATCCGTTGCAGACGTTTATAATACATACGTACCGCTTGCAAGAAAAATTCATTTTGACCCTAATGTTAATTGTCACCTATGCAATAAACCAATTCTTAAATCTGACATGGTTCACACTGATCATTGTCACATAAATGGAGAAATTCGAGGATTGGCACATGCGCAGTGCAATCAGAACTGTAAAAAACCTTATTATCTATGTATTTTGTTCCACAACGGCCAAAAATATGATTTTAAGTTCCTGATTAAAAATTTGTCCAAATTGCCAGGGTGTAAAATTTCAGTAGTTGCCAACACGTCCGAAAACTTTATTTGCATAAGATGCGTTTTTTATTCGATACTTATTGGCAAAAAGCCATTCGAATTAAGATTTGCCGACTCTCTGAAATTTTTGCCCAACAGCCTATCGAGCCTCGCATTAAAATTAAGGCGAGAAGATTTGCAAATTGTCCCCGGATATTTTCGCGACGAAAATTTAATCGATGTTATGTTAAGAAAAGGCGTATTTCCGTATGAATATATTGAAAATTATGAATGTCTAATGGTTAATCAACTCCCTTCGAAAGACCAATTTTATAGTTCGTTAAATCAACAAACTGTGACAGACGAGGATTACCAACACGCGATTAAAGTATGGAACTTATTTTCTTGCAAAACGCTCGCCGATTACGCGAGAATATATTTAATCAGCGATACCCTTTTGCTAGCGGAAGTTTTTCTAAATTTCAGAAAGCGGTTTTTTTGAGTTGTATCACATCGACCCGGCGCAATATGTGAGTTTGCCAGGTGCAAGTTCGATAGCATGTTAAAAATGACCGGTGTTACCCTACAATTAATTACGGACAGCGAACCTTACATGTTTTTTGAAAGGTACGTGCGGGGCGGTTTTTGTTCTAGCGTGCTGAAACACGCACAAAACGAAAATTTTAAAAAACAGATAGCCTACATTGATTGCAATTCTTTGTATCCGTTTGCAGCGCTCGAACATTTACCAATAAGCAATTTTGAATTTGTCGTTCCTCCTACTTTGGACGAAATCTTAAAAATTTCAGACCGCTCTGAATATGGATATTTGTTCGAAGCAGATATCTCAATCCCCCCACAACTACACGATAATTTAGCAGATTACCCCTGTCTGGTTGAAAAAGATTTTATTCCGGGCACAAAACGCGAAATTAAACTTGTAGGCACTTTGTATGACAAAAAACAGTACGTAATTCATTATAGATTTTTGCAATTTGCAGTACGAGAAATAGGATTAAAAATCGATCGTATAACTAAGGCTTTAAAATTTAAACAGTCTCCATTTATGGAAAATTTTATTCTTAAAACGATAGAAAACCGCAAAAATGCCACCAACGATTTAGAAAAACAAGCCCACAAGTTAATTGCAAATTCTGCCATTGGGAAATTATTAGAAAACGTGCGTTCTCGGAAAGACGTTAGAATCGTAACTTCTTGGAAACAAGCTAAATTTCAATTTCAAAATCAAATTATTCCCATTTTACTGCCATTGACGATAATGTGTTGGCGATATTTGTGAATAAAGTTGCAACAAAATTAGACAAACCAATTTATGCGGGTGCAACAATTTTGGACTTGGCGAAATTACACATGAACCGATTTTGGTATAGCGTGTTGAAGCCTCAATTTATTCATTATTCCTTGAAGCTTGTCTACTCCGACACTGATTCATTTGTGATGTTAATCCAGGGGTTAGACTGCGACTGGCGTCAATTCGTTTCTAGAAATCCCAATTTGAAAAAACATTTTGATTTCGATTGCACTGGCCAGATAGGGCTTTTTAAAGACGAATCCAAAGGGTCTCAAATTGCAGAATTTATTTCATTGCGGGCTAAAATGTACGCATTTAAACTCGAATCTACCAATCAAGAAACCAAACGTGCAAAAGGAGTGCCTAACTCTGTCATTTCTAAAACATTAACTTTTGATTTATATAAAAAAGCGTTGTATGAAAAAATTGGGCTTTATGTCACGTATTCTGCCATACAGTCGCATAATTACGACGTTATGACAGTTAAAAAGACAAAATTAGCTTTGCACCACCACGACAACAAAAGACAGCAAATAACAACGATTTTAAGCCTGCCTTACGGACATAAAAATTTAACCATAAAAAAGACTTACGTTTCTCAAGAACCAAAAAAAATGGTCAGAGTTCAAAATTCGCAATATTTTCTTACGTGTTAAAAAAACAAAATTACCTCGCAAAAAAAGCTTCGTCTAGCTCCGTGTTTTTGGCATTATTGCTCGGCTGCAGACTCCCGCTCGCGACTTGCACGTTCTAGGACCGCCAAATCGTACCAGGAAATCTGTCGGGGAAAAAATTGGATTTGTGTCACAAGAAATTCTTATAAGAGTTTAGACTTTCCCATAATCCTTCCAATAATGTTTTTTACTGTCGCAAAAGAACGTACCTTGCAAATTTGGTTCGTAAGACTATCCATAATGGTTGCCGGGACATCACAAGGACGCAGATATCCATAAGCAGGTAGTGAAGCAACCAATCCCAAATCTCGCAATTTTGGGGGGCTGTGCAACTTTAATTCGAGCGTATCAGAGACAGTTTGGCTTATGTCCTGCGCCACTTCCCACATACCAGAATGAACCAGCAATTCGTCACGGAAAGAACTGAAGTTTGTGTGTCCGTCATCAACCAGTTGTTGGACAAATCGTGTGAACGCTTCGTCCAAATGGTAGAACCAACAAAAAGCTGTCGTCATGTCGTCAATAATCGCGTCCCCTATCGGTATTATTTCGATGACCAAATTAGTTGCAGGCGTGTAAGGTTCGTTGAAGTATACTTGCAGAATTGCGTAAACAGTCGTTGTCATCATGTCGTTTAAATAATCAATTTTTTCTGTCAAGTCTCGTAATCTGCCAATATATTTTGTTACTATTTCCAATTCAAATTGGTTTGTGGGCGTGTAATTTGTCAAAAAAGTTAATAGGGGTACATACGCGCTAAGATAATTGGGATTAGCGCTTTTTACCTCGTCCAAAGAACTCAACAACCCTTGTGATGCCATCGTGCGAAAGGAACCGTGCAAGTTTCGGGGGTCCTTAGGGCTTTTATAAAAACGGCCCTGTTCGAATTTCGTGTTTGATGTTGCGTAACATCTGAACTCGAATGCAGTTGACCTGTGGGTCAACTTTGCAATTCTCAAGCTGCACCTTGGCGCGTCTGGGTTATATCTTTTTTAAATTTCCATATCTATTATCGTAGCATCCGGGTAATCTTTGCCCGGTGTCGTCCCTGCATCTGCGTCCGCATTACCCCATAATGCCGAATCTGAAGAGTCGGTGTTCTGGAAGGACGCCTCTGACAACCAAAAATACATGGCAGTAGCTTTCGACTGCGAACAAGCGTTGTTGTATTTTTGAGGTAATTCAGAATGTGCTGTGCACGATTTAATTCGGTCGGCGTAAATTTTAAATAACTCCCTGAAACTAGGAGCGTTTTCCACGTTAATTATGTTTAAATTTTGTCGAACCCCGCCGCTTTGCGTAATAAACCACATTTTTCGACGCCCTTTACATAAATTACGCAATGAGGATTCATATTTTCGCCGTTGTACGTAAATTGGTGCAGAACGCGTTTTAAATCCTTTTGTTCCAAATCGCCTTTTGAGAAACGGAGTC
This sequence comes from Apolygus lucorum, assembly GCA_009739505.2. Taxonomy (NCBI): domain Eukaryota; kingdom Metazoa; phylum Arthropoda; class Insecta; order Hemiptera; family Miridae; genus Apolygus; species Apolygus lucorum. The sequence continues at coordinate 5,151,910 of CM019170.2, read as the reverse complement.
CGTGGATGTATTTCTGGCAGTAAAACGTCTGACGATCCGGGCGGACCTTATTTGGTCCTTTGAAAGAATAATGAAGCGATTTTGGGTCCTGGTCCGTATCATCGAGCGATATTAAAGTCAACTCTTTGATGTAATAACGAGAATGGGCAGAGGAGCACGTTAAATCACAAACAATTCGTGCCATTTTTTCCAACGTTTGACCCGCAAAATGCTCAACCTCGTTGTTATATAGTACCTAGTCGCCTATTCCCCCACTCCAGCCACTTTTAAGTTTAATTATCTCTCTGTCGAGAGTATCCCGCCATCGGACTTGTTGTCTATTTAAAGCCGATATGACAAATTCGTTTACTTCTTGTAGTTTAGAATTATATAATTGAGTCAATTTGTTTTCAAGATTTTTGAATGATATTTGAAATTCATCCCGCAGTTGTTCGCTATCTGAATTAATCTTCTTTTCGAATTCAGTCTGGAGGCTAGATTTTAAGCGATCGAACTCGGCGTTAACGCGTTCGTCTATTGCAGAGTTTAAGTCACTGGAAGTTCTAGGTTCACTGGTGGGTATCATAGACTCAACGACTTGTTTGATTCGTCGATCGATATTCGACCTTCCAAATTTATCGTAAATTAACTTGGTCGATTTGAAATTGCTCGTAGTATCGATTTTTCCACGGTACGGTTCCATCGCTCGCCAATTAAAAACTGAAGTTCACCCAATACCTCTATGTACCTTTAACTAGTTAAAGCTGTAGCTTATTTAAAATTGGATGTTACATAAAGCGGCCATACCCTCTATTTTTTTGTTGAGAATTTTGAACGATTCCTGAAATTCATTCTGCAGGTTTTTGATTTCCGAATTAATATTCTTTTTGAACTCTGCTTTGGTTTGTAATTCGCTTCTGTTGTTAATATCGCTAAGGTCAGTGAGCAGCTTATTAATTCTGTCCTCGACCATTAAATTAAATTTAATTTCCGCTTCCCAATGTAATTTTTTCAACTCTTCCCGCCACGACTGTTCAAATTTTTGCATTTCTGCATTTTGTGCGGGTTGGAGGCTAGATTTTAAGCGATCGAACTCGGCGTTAACGCGTTCGTCTATTGCAGAGTTTAAGTCACTGGAAGTTCTAGGTTCACTGGTGGGTATCATAGACTCAACGACTTGTTTGATTCGTCGATCGATATTCGACCTTCCAAATTTATCGTAAATTAACTTGGTCGATTTGAAATTGCTCGTAGTATCGATTTTTCCACGGTACGGCTCCATCGCTCGCCAATTAAAAACTGAAGTTCTCCCACCCTGCTTATCCCTGTATGTACCCCAGATTTTTTAGCCTGCGTATTACCGCGTCGATTGTGGCGTACAAATTTAAATTCCCGGCGTTATAGGACGATAGATACACCTTTAACCCGTTAACTAGGACATTTGGATCGTAGATTTGGCCCACGACCGAATTTATATCAAAATCTCGCGCTAATTGAACAGCAGGGAGTTCTACCTCGCCCTTGCCCTTAGGAGGATATATATTTTTTATAAATTTGGCGTATTTCGAACCACCGTACCGATTTATTTGTCGGAAAGGGGAATAACCGGAATAAGCTACGTTGCTTTTGCGAATAAACTCTTCGTAATTCGCAAGGTCGCTTTGCGTATAATTTTTTGGGTCTTTGAGGAACAAAAGATCGTAAAATCCTTTCGTTCCCCGCGCTTTTAAATTGTCCCCTAGATACACGTAATTTCCTTCAAATTTTATGTTTTTAGAACCTAAATTGACACCGCTTGTTCCTGCGACACGGGGTCCGTAATGGGCATCCAGCGTATTTTCGTCTATGCCAGAATCTGCAGCCCCTAGGGTTAAATAAGCTATATATTTTTGCGCGTGCAGTGGGAATTGAGATAGGATTTCTTGCATATCTTTCTGCCCTTGAGGCGTTTTCGCTTGCTCTCTTATGGCCGTCGTTTCTAAATCGGCGATATTCTTTTCTCCCATTTGAGGAGTTGCAAATTTTGGCGTGTGCGTTCGAGCGACGTCGACAGTGGTTTGGTTCAAAATACTGGAGCTAAATGGATCTTTGTTTGGCGTAGAAGAGGTTTTAGGCGGGTCAAAAGTGACCTCTTGGTCGTTTTCCTCCGGTTCGTATTCGTAAAAGTCATTTTCAGTGAGAAATTCGGGGACCGAAACCGGTTCATTTTTAATAGGCACAAGGGGTGTGACGATTCGCTGTTTTCTTTTTTTCTTCGTCTTTACACCTTTTACGCGTTTTTTAGTTCGAATTGGGGTTGGTTGTTCAATGTCTTTGAATTCTCCCGATCTTTCGATCAAAGTATTTAGCGGTCTAGTAATTGGCTCGAAAGTCGATTTTAAAAACGATTCTTGAGCAATAGCCCCTTGTGAAATTTGCCTGTATTTGGCCCGCAAAGCGGTTTTCGCCCGCAATAATTCGTCCAAGTACTTACTCATAATGACGATAAAACCGAGGTAGTTTTTCTTTTTATAATCCCACGTAAAATTCGCTCAAACCTCGCCTAAATTTCCCGTTATTTACCCCGCGGGTTTTATCTATAATCAGACAATTATTAGGCCTGTAATTCCAAGCGTGATTGCACAAACGTACAAATTTTGTAAAATTTAATTCGTGGAAACAGTGTTCTTTCCAAATGTGTTCCAAATTCCTACCGTCCATTCGAAATACGAAAATTAAATTAGCTTGTTCTCTAGTCAACGCTTTCGGGACAGCCAAGTAAGATTGTACGATTAAAATAACGTCAATTTGTCGATGCCTCCCGATGGAAAAGTATTGTTTTACGACGCCTTTAAAATCCGTCCCAATCACGTCGTCGATAAGTAATACTGTATTTGGTAATAATTTACCATCTCCCGACAGATAATTATCAAATTCTTCTTTGGAATTCAATTTAACGTAACAAATTTCATCCACATCGCTCAAAATCTTATCCAAAATTTCGTACTTTTTTTGATCGAGCGTTGGCGAAATCACTACTAAATTTGAAAAACGTATTCCGTTTTTTGCCAAGAGTAAATGAATAGCCGCGTTCGTTTTACCACTACACGTTGGGCCTACGATTATTGCTCGGACGTGAGAGGGCAACAGCTGTCCGTGTCTGGCCACAATTTTCTCCCGGTCATTGCCAAAATTGTCGTAATTGGGAATTGGTGGAAATTCCACGCTAGTTTTTACGCACTCAAACTCGTCGTGGTCCATCCTAAAAAGGTATTAATAGGACTGTTGAGGTGGGTGGGGTGACAGTCAGTTTTATGGACTCGAGTAAAAAAGGAGAAGGTTTAGTTAATTGGTTGATACAAAAAAATCCTCTAAATTTGACGTTGCCTGGTTATAAATTTTGCGGTCCGGGAAACCCTTTGATTCAGCAGCTAAGAGACAGCGTACAACCGTCGAATCGCTTAGATTCCTACTGTCGAGAACACGACATTGCCTATCAAAATTCTAAACAAGATAGCGTACTCGCGGAAGCAGATAAAAAATTATTGAAAGCGGCGAAATCGCTCATTACCTCCAAAGGGGTAGGTTTAGGTGAACGTGCATCTGCATTGCTCGTCACATCAGCCATGAAGGCAAAATTGGGTCTTTCTGGAAGTGGCGCGAAACGGAGACCGAAGAAAAATTTTCGAAAAGTCGCCCTCAAGAGAAAGCGGCGACAAATCAAGTCGCAAAATCAGGTCGGTGGGTTTCTTCCGCTGCTGTTAACGCTGTTAGCGGGCGCCGCAAGTGCAAGTACTTTGGCAAGAAACGTGAAAAATTGGTCGGCCCCTTCGAGTGGAGGGGGGAGAATAAACACACATTCTTCCAACATTTTACGGACGCGAAAAAGACGTGCGGGTGGCAGACGAAGGCGAGGAAAAACCTCGTTAGGAAGGGGGGCGATTTTGAAAAATTATTCGAGATGTTAGCCAGCAAACTTCCAGAACATCCCTTGACTTCGACCGATATTGTAAATTTTTTCGAGAAATACCCGACAAGAGGTCGAAAATTTTTGGGAGTTTTTAGTCGGGACGAATTAAAAAATATCGGTAAAATTCCCCCAAAATCCGAATTGATTTTAAATTTAGACGATTCTATGGGACCAGGGACTCACTGGTGCGGTATATCTGCCATTTCCCCGGGTGTGACGTTTTATTACGACGCGTTCGGGATGCAACCTCCGATAGAAGTATTCAGCGCATTAAGGGGAGATCGAATCCTTTATAATTTGATTGTGAACCAAAACATTGATCAGTCCTGCTTCCATTGCGGACATCTCTCGATCTTGGTGTTGAAAAGTTTACAATGCCCTCTCAAGCAGTTGGAATTGTTCTGCATGGAGATTCGTGTAAGGTCGCGCAGACGTATTTCCCACCCATAGAATTAGATCCAGATTACAAATATGGCGTCGCTTTACTGGGGCTTTACACCTATAATAATTTTCCAAATATACGAGAAGGGATTAACAACGCCGTTTGGTTTTCGGATTTCTCGGAAAAATGTATCTTTGCTACCGGTATTTACGATTTCAAAACGATCTTTGAGTATTTGCAAAAGTTTCTAAACCATCAACTAGAAATACGTAAGGCCTCGGGAAGTGCGGAAGATATTAACCCCAAGGATTACAAGATTAAATTTCATTTAGACGAACGAACAGCCAAAGTCGTGATTAGCTCTGGTTTTGAAATTAATTTCGATCACCCGGGCAGTATGTACAAATTGTTTGGGTTCGATAAAAAAACCGTGATTAAACCGCACGTGGCTACTACGGGAAGTTACGCGGCTGCGATTCAACCGTTCAAATCGCTCAACGTCTCGTTAAATATTGCGAGGGGTTCATTTTTTAACCAAACTCAATCGAACGTCATTTACGCTTTCGTGCCAGACGTTGATCCCTTTTTCAAAATTACACTCAACATCGCGAATCCGCTCTACTACGAATTAAACGTCTCAAAAATCGAATACCTAGAATTAAGATTGACTGACGAGGAGGACGGATTACTCGATAACATGGAAGAGGATATTACGGCGGTGATACACATAGCTAGATTATAAAATGCCCGCCGCCTCCTCGCATAATCGCATTTGAAATTCTGACATGGGGCTAGTCTTTACGAACCGATTCGCATCGTCCAGAGAGTATAAAACGTACGACTCTCGTTCGAAAAATTCATTAAACAATTGGACTCGATCCAACAAACCGTTAACTTTGAAAAATATAGCTTTTTTAAAATCCTTGGGTTTTTTGGTAAAAAGACATGGCGGGTCTTTTGGACTTTAACGAAGAATCGTCGTTTGATGATTCAATCGAGTCTTACGTGACAATAGCGCATCTTCCGTACGTTACAAATTTTGATTATAACAACGAAATTAGAATACTTTTAAACCAGGCAGACAGTTTGACAGATACTGGGGCATCTTGGATTCGTATAGAAGGGAAAATTAACAAGGGAACTAGCGCTGTGGCACCGTCTCTGATATCAAACGGAATTTTACATCTTTTTGACTCGATAATTTACAAAATTAATCAAACGGAAATTGACAGTGTAAAATCACCCGGTATTGCAGCGACTTTGAAGGCTCTCGTCTCAAAATCACCCAGCGATTTGCCCGTGTTGGAAAATACTGGATTCAGCGATCCGAACGAGACCAATAAAGATAAAGCTCCCAATTGTCTGTTTGGAACCGCAGACTCGAGCGGTAGTGTGCCGTTTACGTCCGTAATTAAACTTCGAGACGTACTGGGGTTCGCGGAAGATTTAAATAATGTTTTGGTTAATACTTCTCAAGAACTAATTTTAACGAGAGCCCCGTCCGATTTTAACGCTTTAATCGGAACCCCCGACGATGAAAACTCTTCAGTGACACTAACGCGCGTCAGTTGGCACGTGCCACAGCTTAAATTGGGCGATTTAGCAAAAACGCAGTTATACAAGCGCCTTTTGAGGGACCCGACTTTTGTGATACCCTTTCGAACGTGGAATTTAATTGAAAACCCCGCGTTGGGCTCAACGAGCGAAATTAATTGGAATTTAAGAGTGACGAGTCAATCGGCTAGACCAAGATACGTCATTGTAGCGTTTTACGTCGATCAGAAAAATAAAATCGACAAAAATTTATCGCTCCCCGCCAGCGTGCCTTTGAAATCAGCGCGCCTTTATTTGAATGAAGAGGTTTTCCCTCACCAAGAGAATTTCTTGGACATTGACAAAAAAATTACGGAAGAACTGTACAATTCGTACGCAGAATTTCAAACTTCGTATTACAACGGAAAAAGTCCTTCGCCGTTGATGAAACGAGGTACTTTGACGTCCCACCCACTTTGCGTGATTGATTGCAGTCGTGTTAAGGAAAATATAAAATCCACGGCGTCCGTCGACGTCCGCCTAGTTTTAAAATTCTCTAAAAACCTCCCTGAAAACACTAGTTGCGTCGCTTTGTTACTTTCAGAAGCCGTCTTGTCTTATCAACCCGTATCTGGAACAACTATTCGCTCATAAAAGGTGCCGGTAAGACCGAGTATCGCTCATTCGACGAAACCACGATGAGTAAAGTTCAGGCTAGTCTCGCCGCTGAAATACACGGACCGGCGCGAAAAAATTATCCGCGCGCTAAAATTATCGTGAAACACGTTTTTAACGATCTTTGGCAAATTGACCTCGCCGACCTTACCAACTTCAAGGACGGAAAATTCAAATTTATTTTGACGGCTATAGATGCCGGTTCAAAACGGGTTTTTCTTAGACCACTAACTTCAAAGCGCGGTCAGGAAGTGGCTAAAAGATTAGAAGAAATATTCGCAGAAAGCAAATTTGTACCAAGACTGATCCAGGCAGATAAAGGAACAGAATTTTGGAACAAGGACGTTTCTGCAATTTTAAAAAAACGAGGAATCAAGCTTTATTTTACCCACTCGGAAAAAAAGGCCGCTATAATAGAACGAGCTAACAGATCGATAAAACAAATTATGTACGAATTAGCCTCGGCCACTGGGAACCACGCGTGGAGTAAATTGCTCCCTAAAATCTCCGAAATTTATAATAACAGGATCCATCGGTCCATTGGCATGGCTCCAGCAGACGTCACAAAAAAAGACGAATCGCTAATATTAAAAAAACTTTTTCCAACTGGACAGAAAAGATTAAAAATTGTGTTCAAAATTGGCGACGTTGTGCGAATTTCGAAACTAAAAGGTACATTTTATAAAACGTATTTGCCAAATTGGACCACACGGCTGTATAAAATTGACGGGATTCGCAACGAGCCCGTACCTTCCTATTATTTACGGGATTTTTATACCGACGAACCAATTAAAGGACGGTTTTATACTCAGGAGTTGAAAAAAACGAATTTTCCTACGACTTATTTAATCGATAAAGTCCTTAAACGCAAAAACAATAAATTGCTCGTACGCTGGTTAGGTTTTGATAAATCTTACGATTCTTGGGTCGACAAAAACCAAATTGCCTAAGTTGCGACCTCAAACGCGCGAAATTAAAACCTTGACACGTATTTGAAACTGGGTAGGTCTGTCTGCGGCATTGGATCTGTAGCATTGCATAACACCCGTCGAGACGCACGAAAAAGTTTAAGGTCGCCCGCACACCACACCCCTGGCGTCGAGTGAGGGGCCCGGAAGGAGGGAAGGCGGTGGGGAGGAATCCCGCCCGCCAAATTTTGCAACTTTGGCACAGAAGGAGGGAAGGAGGAGGAGGAGGGGAGCGTGAACCAGAGACCGACCCCCCACACACCCCACCCCTGACGGTGAGCGAGGGGCGCGAGAAGGAGTGAGGGAAGGAGGAGGAGGAGGAGGGGAGCACGCGCACTCCCCTGACCAAGAATAACCCCTCCACCTCCCTTCCACCACCTCCTCCCCCCCAAATTTTGCAACTTTTGTCTCAAAGTAGGGGGGCTGTCTGCCCGCGATATAACGAGCCCCCAAAATGCGGATTAGGCACAGTTCGCCAGATATCTGCTTTGCCTTCTCATCATCACCAAGTAAGGTTCAAAATGGAACATACTCTTAAAATTGATCCGTTTGCCGGTCAAGACACTGAACATAGTAGCGATAATTTGGTTTACTGTTGTCCGGACAAATGCCTTGTACTTTCCTACGAATACGATGATTATACGTTTGATAACATATGTGATAGTTGTTATTTTGCAAGAGTTTGTCGTTGTTCTTGCCAAAATGTACACTTGGGGTTAGAAGATCGGAAAAAAGAAATCGACTTGTGGAACGAATAGGATTTTTATAATGCAATTTTTATAATTTATCAAAAAAACTAACTTACATTAAACTACATAAGCGTTTTTTTAACAAAGCTTTTCAGACGGGGTGCTGTGTATCTGGGGTTTGAACATGGATTCGCCTGTAGGACTCGCTACGAATTTTAAAATAAATAACTACTCTAATTTAATAGTAGGTTTAAACGACGTTGGTATTCCAATACTTAAATTTGTAATTGACAAGGTTAGAAAACCTTTTTTTATGTCTGTAAACGATTGGACTTTGTTAAAAGATCACATCGGCACTTACAAATTACATTTAAAAACGACCAAGTTTTTTAAAGGGGACAATTTTGAGGGGTTGGTTGATTCTCGCGGTAAAATAACCATTTCGTATTGTTCAAACTGGTTCAACCAGCTAACAGTAACAAAACCGCGATCTATACAATTAACCTTAGCCGATGTTAAACGCATTAAAGAACAGCTTCCTAGAATTGACGAAATCCTAAATAAATTAGCGATGTTATCGCATCCAGTGCAAGATGCAGACACTCAAACATCTACAAGCCAGATTATAGATTTCAGATTTCCCCTTCTAACGCCTCAACGTCTATTAACACCGTGCAATAATGTGCAGGAAAATTATTCTAACCACGAACCACCGGCTATAAAAGCAGAACGTCTAGGATTTTATAATGAGATAGAATAATGAGTGCTCACCCATCATCTTGTCTTTTGTCGGGGTTTTACTTGTTAAAAACACAAATCCCGTTCAATCCGATACAAGCTACATGTTTGCTGTTTTTTGAAGCGTTGGGTATTTTTAACGCTACAACGTGCGATATTTCTAAAGAAAATTTACCCGAATATATATGTTCTAAATTGCCCGAATCCTTGTTGCGTGAAACCAACCCAGATCCAACTTTGGCAATTTTAATTTCTGGCTTCGTTCAAACATTTATAGTTTTAGTTGGGGTGTCTGGATTGTATTTTACAATTTATAAGTTGAGAAAATCCAATTGTAATTGAATGCTCTGTGAGAGTTGCCCTTTAACACTCTGATTCAGATTTACGTTGTGTCATATAATTCCCCACCCTAACATGTTAGAGGGTGGTCTAAAAAGTACATGAACTTATGTATCTTAGAAGGTAATTAGTTCGTAATTAAGCTAAGTACGCACATAACGCTAAGTTTTTTGGAGAAATAAACGACCGAATAACAAACGTGCCAATTTGAGGAATGTTTATTATTCCCATTCACCAAATTGGCACGTTTTTTTGAAAGGTTACCAACTTCGTCACAGTCAGTACTGCAGCCTCGATCGGAAAAAATGTGAAGAGAATCGTGCCTGCAAATTAAAACGTGAGTAAATAATTTACTTACCTCGTTATGCGATGAAGATTTTTTCTACCGTGTAGAGTTCTGGGACATAGAAATGGGGACGACTCCCTCCACTTTCCTATACCGTATTATGTTGATAACTCCAATTTGAAAATTTACAAACGATCTAATAATAAACGTGCCAATTTGAGGAATGTTTATTATTCCCATTCACCAAATTGGCACGTTTGTTTGAGAGGTCGCCAACTTCGTCGTCGTCAGTCCTGCGCGCCAGCTCTGGAAGGAATTGAAACTGCGAATTGAAAACGTGAGTAGAAAATGATTTCTTTACCTTAATTTTAACCCTGAGGGGAGGATTCGTCTTGAGGGGGATTTTTTGGTGAAGGGGCCCTAGGACTTTTTCTACGATGTAAAAGAGAGTTTTCTTTTTACCTAGAGGGGGGGTCCGTCTCCCTTAGAGGGGGGAGTTTTGTTGAGGGGGGTTTTGTTGAGGGGGGGCATTTGGTGAGGGGGGAATTTTCCAGGAAAAGTCCCCTCCCTTACCGGTGAGGGGGGGCTAATTTTCTTTTTGATTGACAGGAAAAACCCCCCCTCTTTGTATATACGTGGGGGGGGCAATTTTTGACAGGAAAAACCCCCCCTTCTTCTCCTACTGATAGTCAATAGTTCAGCACTATCGATAATGTCGATTAAAAACTATCGATACTATCGATAGTTTTTCGATAGTGTCTCTCAATATTTAGTACCTACTTGTCCGATGGAGAGTTTAATGTAATGTAATTGAATTATCAATTACTTGCAGGATTCGGTATATTCATAAGATTACACAAAGATTTCAAACAAAACACTAATTTATTTAAAATATATAAAAATAATTTCCAGTTTAGCATTGCTCCTTGAGTCACATATTGCCAGTAGAGAGATAAGGAGAGGGAAGGTAAGAGGTAAAGTCGATACCACGAATTTTGTGCCTTTGCACAAGTGGTGGACATGCGATTCAATATGTGAAATATATACATATGAATATGTAATAAACTACTGACACGAGCCTCAACTTTGATAATACTGGTGAATTGAGGAGTTCTTTCACATGGAATTGCCGGAGTTGAGGCTGCACCGCTCGTCTCAGTATTATCACAGCTCTCCAAATGCTGAGATTTTCAAATACAAACAAAAGTAAAAATCTATCGATAGTGGATGACTATCGATAGTCAAGAACTATCGACAAGCGCCCATCCCTACTGTATCCCCGATTTATAAGTTATCAGAACCAATTAATTGGCCCTTATTTATTAATCACAGTAAATTATAAGATATCGCCTGCGCGCGGAAATAATCCAGTATTTGTAGTGTTCACCTATACAATGTTTACAAAATTCAGATGGAAACGAAAACTTCGTCAAAAGCTGCCCTAACTTCTACATGGTACAACCATTGTCTTTCAAATGACTTAAGCTATCTACGTTCCTCCATTAGGTAAAATAGTTTATCTATTATTCGACAGAGAACAGATGATTATAAATCATAGGGTAGGTAAAAGGTAAGTACCTTTTGGATACAGCGGCCTTATCCATTACTGTACTCGTAGGTTGTGTTTGGCAATTTGGGAAATTGGGTACCTATGTAAGTGAAACTAGAAAAAAACACTGATTTTCAAACTAGTTGTACCTTATTTGAACTTGCAAGGAACACAGACGGTACAAACAGATATTGAAAAGCAGATAATAAGATTGTGACGTCCTATTTAATCCAGAAAAAGTCGAACACGGAATACCGACTACTCAAAATCTTCCCGTGGAAAAACCTCTGACTACACTCCGGGACTTCACACGCAACTCTTCATCCCCGTTAATGAAGAATTATAAAAATGATCACTTTTTTTTCGACATTCGAATTACACTTCAACGAACCAAATCGCGAAAGTGGAGAATAGGGATGGGTATCGATACTCGATATTTCAAAATATCGATACTTTCGTACCGATACTCGATATTTTAGTATCGATACTGCACTATCCGATATTTTTGGGTATCGATACTTCGGATCCGATATTTTTAAATATCGAATATCGATACTTTTCTCGCGGAAAATTCAACATAATGGCTATTAAATGAAGAAGATAGAGAGGCTTTTGGGTCATTACTCTCTGGTTGCACAAACAACGTTTACATCATGGAAAAAATCACTCTGCTTGGACTCTTAATAGTGAAAAATGAATAAAAGTTGTTGAAAAAATTATTTTTCTGGAGAAAATTGTATGACATTGATAGTTTGTGACACTAAAGTATCAATACTCGATATTTTAAAATATCGATACTCTTGCCCAACGATACTTGGGATATCGATACTCGGATACGATACAGTATCGATACGAAATATCGATACTTTTATAACGATACCCATCCTTAGTGGAGAACCGGGAGTTTGTTTACATTTTGCAAGGTGGAGTGAGCAACAGTGTTGCTGAATCTGAATGCGCTTTTTCGGGAAAAATTGGCGACAGTGTAACCAAAAAGTGGTCATTTTTAGGTGTAAAATGTAGAAGAACTGTCTGATTTCAAGTATCCATGGACAAAATGGAAGTGAAACGAACTTCAGAGCGTCGGTATCCATGGCAACCATTAAGTTCATGAAGGTTAAATGAGTAATAGATTCTATCAAGGTAACCCCCCCCCCCCCTCACCGATCGTGTTACGTAACTATCAAAGTTACAGATTTTTTTTAACCAGCCCTAAGCTAGGTGACTCTTTTTTCAGCCCAAAAAGTGTAACGCTAGTCCGGAAGATCCGGGTTCGATTCCAGGTCGTGACACCAAATTTTTGTGATTCCAACAGTCTTCAAATTGGTATGTATCAAATAAAATGTATGTATCAACATCGAATGTTGATTGAATTGAACTCAGTTCAATGATTGTCGTTAGTGATCCTGCATTCATTTCAACGAATATGCCAATGGTTAAAGGAAATAAGTGCAAAAACAACACTTCCTCGACCTCTAATGGTGAAGAGCACTAACTACCCATTTTCTTCCTTTTACATCGATACACTTAGTTGTACAATACATCAATTTATTCCAAGTAGCAAAAAAATTGATAAAAACATTACATTTCATGTTATTACACACATTTTAATTGGTAAAAACCAAATTGAAAACAGTCATAATTACAAAAAAAATTGATGTGACGGTCTGGAAACGAATCCAGGTCTCCCACCAGACTTGCGTTACAATTTTTCGGGCTGAAAAAGTCAAACTTTTTTTTTACAAACCCCAAGCTGAAGGACATAACATGACCTTTATTCAATGGATATTACGGATATTATCCATGTCGAATTCGCAGTACTAAGAGACAGCCAGAGTCGATGAGGAATATAATCGTACATACCTTTCACGTTCACGTTAATTTATGTGGTAAAATCCAACCTAATCTCGAGTAATCACAGCGGGACCTCACCTGAAACAGAAGAATTTAAGGAGATTAGAGATTTAGAGAGCATGTAATATAATTATACAATAACGGTGCTGTTGAGGATTGTAAGTAACCCTCTCTGTAAAAATATTGTATCACAGTCGAGATTCGAACCTGGGCACCTCATTTGGAACAATAGCCAAATGAAGATAACAATCGAATTAAAATAATATCACTTTAATTAATACACTTTAAAGAAAATTTTGCATACCAGCAAGGGTGGCTACCCCCAAACTGATCGATTCTCAACTAATTTTCGACCTAAAATCGAATTGGCCTGTTATGCCCTAGAACATCTGCAATAAATCCTTTTCTTTTATTGTACCAAATACACACCCAATCACCGTTTTGAAGTATTTTGACCCGAATTTGCCTTGTTTGAGCGAACCAGCATGAGTGGCTAACCTCCAAACAGGTACCTCTCTCAACTCACTTTCGACCAAAATTCGAATTAGCTTGTTCTCCAGAACAACTCCACGACGTGTTCTTTTATAGTACGGAATACACACCCAACCACCATCTAATACATAAAATCCCAACCGTACGTGCATGTTGCCGATCGTCTGGGAAACCCGGGTTCGATTCCAGGCCTTGATATCAAAATTTTTTCTAATTTAATAAATTACATGTGTATACATAATTTTGTCATTGACATTTTATGTCACGATTTTACGGTTTTTTTCACTTATCTACGATTTGTTTTAGCAGGCTTTTCAGCTGGTTTTGAATAATTTTGACCCGATTTTACCTTGTTTTGCGCCCACCATATATACCTTCCAAACAAGTACATTCACTTTCGTTCCCAGAACTGGTTGTTCTTAACTCAGTTTTGACCTAAAATGAATTTATTCAGTTCTTCCCCAGAACTGCTCCAATAAACCCTTTTTAGGACGTCCCACAGTAAGACTTGGGCGTCCTTATGCGATTAATCTGGAATAAAGTCCGTTTTAGACCATTCAGCATCCAAATCCGCGGAAAAAAAACCATAGGTGTATGTCTGTATGTGTGTGTGTGTGTGTGTGTCTGTGTGTGTGTGTGTGTGTGTGTGTGTGTGACAAAATCTTGTGTACTCTGCCCAGGCCTTAGTTTTCAATCAATTTTCGTGTTTTTTATTTTATTTTTTATTTGACGCGGAAATCTATCTAGTTGGGCACTAGGTACATCGCCGGAATTTCGAATTTTGCATTTTACATGGGGAAAGGGTTAATACATTTAAAAAAGTGCTTTTCAGGGCATAATCTTGTAAACTCTTGCTAAACTGAGGAAGGTAAATGTTATGTCTGCATACTCAACGAAGAGAGAAAAGTCCCTATCCTAGCGACTGCACTGTCGCACTGGCGGCTTTCAGCCCGACCGACGTGCGGAGTGCAGGGAGATCAGGCTAGTCCGGCAACCCCGGCGTTTCATAAGAAACCAACCGTCGGGAGGTGGGAGATTTACCTATTGAGCCTAGTACTTCGAGTAGATCCCTTATCGGAGGAGAAGGTAGAGAGCGAAATTAATAAGACGGTTGACTGGACTAGATTGCATACTGGCGCATCCCTGAGTGAGTTTATATACTCAGAGAGATTAGTTTAGGGAGAGAGAGGTGGAAGGGTGACGTCATGTTGACGTGTTCTCCCCGTACCTCGTCCCTCCCTTGTGGGTGGTGGCTCACTCAGGGATCCTCTTGTACTTCTTCATTTAAGAACTATTTGAATGTTGAAATGTGAGTCATAACAGTGAATAAAAATGCGAGTTGTATTACTCACCAACTGGTTTGAATTGACCTAATGATTTTCAAATGCGACGTCCCCTGGAATGCATTCATTACTAAACAACATGTTTTATTACACGCAGAATAAATATTCAACTTTTGGAGGTATTTTGACCAGATTTGACCTTATTTTGCGCCCACCAGCATGTTTGGATACCTTTTAAACAAGTACATTCACTTTCAACACCAGCATATGTTTGGCTCGTTCCCAGAACAGGTAGATTCTTAACTCAGTTTCGACCTAAAATCGAATTACCCAGTTCTTCCCCAGGACGGCTGCAACAATAAACCCTCTTTTACAATACGAAGAGTAACCATTCAACTTTTCGAAGTATTTTGACCAGATTTTACACTATTCCGAGCACTGCATTGTGTTTGATTATCCTCCAAAACAGGCGTTCATTTACTATTCTCAACTCATTCTTGTCCAAAAATCGATTTAGTCCGTTCTTTTCCTGTACTCTTCAAAACGTATCCTGTTGAATAATAATGAATTCAATAGCTCTCAGATCCGGATGTTTTTCATTTCCTGTGACGGCGATGTCAAGGGAATATATTGGAGAGTGCGAAATGCAATAAAAAATTATAGATTGTCCGGAAAAGGGGCTGAGGAGAAGGCAGGAACCGAAAACCCGGAAACGAGGCAAAAGTATAGGGTCGCTGGTGCAATAGGAACGAGGGTGTACGGGGTTTTCCATGTGCGAGGGTGGAAGGTCTTCGCCCTAAAGCGACGCCGGATGCGAACGGAATTGAGATTGATAGCTATCGAGGGCGGGAGTTGGAACCCGGAAGCCGGAAATGAATCTGGATGCAAGTTTCCATCAGAGGGACTGTAGCGAGCTGTAGGCTGATATAACGGGGCAGTCTGCCGGTGATGTAACAAACCATAAACTCCACGATAGCTGTTCCCTTTCGTTTGGAATATCTGACGGATCGTATCAAAATTCAATTTGAACCAGGAAATCGCTCGTGTCGTTCACTCGCCCCGAGTCCGGTTGTTTTCAGATGGGTGCAATTCCTGTGAGTTAGGCAGGGAGTGTAGCCTTGTTCCCCACTCGAGAGCCGCACACGAGGTCAGTTTTTCCATATCTGTTAGGTGTTAGGTTCAGTTGTACCTGTCATGTATGTCTGTCAGGTGTGCCTACTGTAGTATCACCACAGTAGGTCAATACCAACTTCTAGCTTCAGAAGTTATTAGTAATATAAGTTCATAGCACAGTTAAACAAGTTCGTAAGAACGTAAGCCTTGGTGGGAAAGGTATTGAGATAATTTGTTTTCTTTTTCCATAATATTTTGTTTTCTATTGTATTTTTGGTTTATTATTTTCAATAATAAGCCTTTGGAAACAAGCAAGAAAAAAAATGTTTAAACCCCCTCAAAATTTGATGTTTTACGTTTCAAGGTACGTAGAATCATCACATGTCGTGTACATCGATATTTATTTCTTCCAAAATGATGTTAGTGACGTTTCAATTTATCTACCTACTTACTTCGACGAGTTTTTCAAAGTAGATTTCCCGATATAATATTTCATTCGATTCGCCCACCTTACTTACCTTGTAACGTAAATCATCAAATTTGGAGAAGTTAGATACTTACTTCAACCAGTTTTTTCGAGTAGATCTTCCGATATCTCAATTATATCAATAAATTTCTTCCAAAATGATGTTTGTATTGTTTTAAAACGTTTTTATTCACCTGCCTACTTCGAGTATATCGATATATTTTATCCGATACATCGGAGGTATCAATATCTCATTGACGTTGAATATAATATCATCTGATCATTATGCCTATTTCATTCGATTTTGGTGTACTATTTTCAATAATAAGCCTTTGGAATCGAGCAAGAAGAAAAAACAAATTTTAACCCCCCTCAAAATTTGATGTTTTACGTTTCAAGGTACGTAGAACCCGAAAATCGAATAAAAAAATTTCCGTCCGTCCGCCGCACGCGGAACTTTTCTTAGCAACACTGGACCGATTTGGTTCAAATTTGGTATATGGGCTCCATTTGGTGTCTAGTTGTGACGCGAAGCTTTTGGTTGATGTCAGTCACTTCTAAGGGGTGAAAATTGAGGGTTGAAATGTTCAAGAGTGCCCTAGCTCGAAAACTCTCGAAATAAAGGTATCGTTTTTTCACCAATTTTAAATAGTATTTAATTTTAAAAAATATTTGAGACCACCCGGAGCTCTGTAGGACAAACCGTTCGGTCCCTACGAGTACTTGAAGGTTTTCCTTCGATAAAACAGAATCATAAGTGTGAATCACAGAAGAGGCCTAATCTCCGTTCAAATTTTATCTGACTAAAGGGCTGGGGGTACAAGTCATCGTTTAAACGGGGACATAGCTAAGCTTAGCTTAATTTTGAAACACCGTTTAAACTACAGATCCCGTTTGGCGGGTGTACAAGTCCTTATCAGCTCGGTTTAAGAAACTGGAGTTTAGGAATCCAGAGACGACGAAGACGAAGAGGAAGAGAACAAAACGGCATGGAAATATAAAGGTTCTATGCTGTTCCATGTCCGTAACTGCAAATTTTTGATGAATTTCAAGGCAGAAGTTGGAATAAACATCAACTTCACGTTAATCAGGATAACCTAAATCCTCAATGTGAGTTTTGCTAGAATAAAAGTGCGGGCGACTTTTACTTCATCGGCTCAAAAACCTTCATTTTAGCGTTTCTATTTATTGTAATACACTAGTGGTGAAAGAAAGGAGTGTCGAAAAATAAATATAAACAAACCAACAATGAAATCGACGTATTGACTTTCATGATCGACCCAAAAATCGGTTACTCAAGAAAGAGTCTTCCCGTCCAAGAACCGGTTTTTCGAAGATGTGGTGAGTACTTTCGACATATTAATTTTATCCTATTTCTTATCATTAAAAGAAATTTTGCATGCCGAATACTTCCGACGATAATGTGAAAGTGAGTAGTGATAACTACTATTTCTTTCACTAGCAAGCAACTTTGTTCCGAATATTGGTTGATGTACGTAAATAATCATAACGATCGGTAGAATACCTGATAGAATGTATTACCAAAAAGCACTCCTACAAAACCATCAAGTAGGTACCTACAGCAACTCATGTAGCTAAAATTGCTCGTAATACTATAGATACATTCTTTTAGGTACTTTCTCACTTCTTCATAGTTACTTACCTACTTCACAACTCTTTTCATCACACCCCTTTCCTTTTTTTCAGGTGATTACCATGTTCAACTGAAGATACGTCTCCTACGAAGGGTGCTGCCCTATTCCTAATGGTCGTATCCTCCTACCTTCCCATTTTATTTTATCAATACAATATTATTCTGTAGGTATCAATTATTCTGTAACTGAGTAAAGGACCTGACTGATATCTATTTATTAAATGACTGTACCTATCAGAAATCAATAATGTTTTGAGATATTCTGTATATTTTTTCCAAAAAATACACAAATGTACCTTTTTTATAATTTTTGTGACTTTACCTCTCTTGATTCCGTTCTTGAAATAACGATCTTTAGTTCATTGAAACTTGAATAAAACGCTGGAATATTTTCCTATTTTAATGTTCAAATTGTTGAATGCTTTTTCCGACTAGGTATTCCTTAAATTTAATGAATATTTGTACAGACTAACTTTTACACTAAAATCGTCAGTGAATAATGTAACATAGTTGAGCAGCTACTACAATATATTTAATGAAATTCAACCTCAACCAAAATACTTCACCACATTGGTAACAATATTTCTCGTTATTACCCACTAAGCTCAGCTTAAACGGCCATCAGCGACCGTTTAACTTTAGTCTTAGTTTAGCTCTTATCAGGAACTAAAAGCGTAGTTTAGGAACTTGTACCCCAGCCCTAAACTGCATTCTCCGTTTAAGCAGTAGTTTAATCGATGAGTGACGTTTAAACGGGTATTGCACCCCCGGCCCTAAAATGCGATCGCTGTTCATTTCCTCGATTTGTATTCAGTTTTGCTTTCTGCGTAACCAGTAATCAAATTTCCATATGAAGCTTTCTATTTTTCGAATCGAGTGTGAAACGATTAGTTCTTTCTAATAAACTTGATTGTGAAGGTGTGAAGGCAGCATGGTGTGGTAGGTAGTACCTAGCTGGTAGGTAAAAAAAAGTTGGTAGGTAAAAAACGCTGCAAATCAGTGCTCTTCCAGGCGTCTCCAGCATTCGAGCAGATCTTCTTCACTCTTCAGATCACTGATCAGCTGAGTGAGCTCCGAAGCCATTTTCAATCCTATTGAACGCAGGAAGCTCAAATTTGAGAGGGAAGGTCAAGGGAGAATACAGATGGTGGTAGGTGCTATTGATGGAGAACCAGTGATCTATACAGAAGGGTGATCTATACAGAAAATAATAAACCTTTGGGCAATGATTTGCAGCCTTTTGACATTTTATGTCTTTACTATGGCACATAAATGAAAAATCGTCACGCGGGGATCGTCACGCGGGGAGCGTTACGCGGAAATTTCTGATGATTTTCACGTACAACCAATCGTTCCTAGGGAAAACTAACTTCCTCATTTTCCACCCCACAAAAATCGTTCACCACTCATTGGAAAGCTCTCAATTTATTAAACATAAGACATAAAATGTCTCTCGTGGTTGCGTACTTGTACGAAAGCTGTATCCACCGTTTGTGTTTCCCTGTTTGTATCAATCTTGTATTTTTGATTGGCAAATAAACAAACAAACAAATAGCATTCAATCAGATGTTCTTATCGTAATTATCTTATCGTCATATTCCTCGATTTGAGGGATGGCAAATCGAGTGAAATACATCGAGATATTAGTCGAAAGATACATCGCCAATAAAGTATAGCGATAAAGGAAAGGGATATATCTAGGGTGACCTGAGGTACTCATTTTGGGAAGACAGGTACTACTTTTTGAGTTAGGATCCTTTCATATTTTTGGATAGACGAAATTAGAGTAATGGTTCCCCTTTTTTGAAGACAGGAGCGAAACCATTCGCACCCTTGTTGATTATTTCTATCCTGCAGACCTAGATTGCAGATTGCAGACCTTGCTTGCAGACCTTTATTTAAGAAAGGCGCTCGAGATCAGTGTTCCAATTACCGGGGAATAAGTATTCTCAACGGCTCCTACAAGTTATATGCTAGAATAATAAGCAACCGCCTGAAAAATATTTCAGAAGTACTACTGGTTGAAGAGCAGGCTGGATTCAGGAAAGGCAGATCTTGCAGTGATAATGTTACAATAATGAGGCAGTAGATCGAGAAAAGAAGGGAGTTCAACCTGCAAACACACATTGCTTTCATTGACTACGAAAAAGCCTTTGATAGAGTCAATAGATCCACTTTATGGAGCATACTTGAGCGAAGAGGATATCCTAGACAGCTCATTAGAGTGATCAAGAGCCTCTATGATAAAACGGAGATCCTTATTAACACTGGGCGGAAACTAGTCGGACCAATAGAGATCAATAAGGGAGTTCGACAAGGCTGCTGTTTATCACCTGCTCTTTTTAATATGTACATCGATGACGTGGTCCGGCAGTGGAAAGACCAGCTTACGACTCCAGGCATTATCTTGCAACCAATAGGCTCAGCTCTCAGTACGTTATTGTTTGCAGATGATCAGGTAGTAATTGGGGGTACTGAGGACGAACTGCAACGGTCCGTATTTCTGTTGTCCCAAGTTTGTAGGCAACATGACCTGAAGATATCGCCCAGCAAAACAAAAATAATGGCCTTTCATGGAAAATACCCAGTACGGTTAAAAATAGTAGTGGACAATAAAATACTGGAACAAGTAACTCATTTTACGTTTTTGGGATGTGACCTGAGTTTTGAACTCGAGAATGATATCGCCAATAAGATTGGAAGATACCAGCGTATGTGCGGCACCTATCACAGTACTCTCGGTAAAAAAGTATGGAAAGAAACCGAACTCAAATTTTACAAAGTGATGGCAACCCCGGTTTTGTCCTATGGGAGTGAATCCTGGACGATTACGCAGCGAGACAAGCAGAAAATTCAGACTGCAGAGATGAAGTTTCTCCGGCGAGTGAAGGGTTGCACTCTGCGAGACCAAATACGCAATGAATATATTAGGGAGGAGCTGGGAGTCTATTCGGTGAATGAAAAGATTGCGGAAGGCAGGGAAAAGTGGTTGCAACACATCGACCGGATGGATGACTCCCGGTTGGTCAAACAGGTGCTCCAGTATAGACCACGAGGGTACCGGGATAGAGGCCGACCAAGACAAAGATGGGTATAGGTTTGGTTTGTTATTGTTTGTTAGGTATTCATTGTGAAGACGGAACAGGCTGCAAGCCTACTCCTTGAAGTGAAGAAGAAGAAGAAGAAGAAGAAAAAAAATCAGCAAGACAACACCCAAACTTGTAAAATTTAGAAAAGTTCTGCACATAGAGTGAAGCATACAAGTAGTTCGTCACGCAATACGAACCTGTTTTTTCGTAGGTGGTGAGAAAATCTTTAAGATTCAGGGTTTTTTTTTTGGATCTCGTAAGACACCCGAGGGAACCGCTCGCACGGGTTATGTGGGATTCAAACCCACTAAAACCTCACCTCCTTTTCCTACGTTGGATCTCAGCCTGGAACTGTTCAACACATTACTTCAGGCTGAGTCCTGAGAGTCTTCTTAGTTCTCCGTTAGGGAAGGTTCCATGGTTCCCCTTCGCGTCCCTCTCCCGTTCTTGAAGGATTTTTTTTTTGTTCATAATTTTTTCCACATAATCTACCACAGTGGTCCAGTTTTATTCACTTTTCAGCATCTTTCCGATAACAGCCTCTGGGGTTGTGTCCTGTGCTGCGAGATGCAACTTCTCCCTTAGGCAGTTCAAAGAATGTATGGAATGCGTCATCATCTTTGTTCTCCTGGAAGTTGAGACATTTTGGGGACCTCACCTTCCCCATCTTATGTACGCAATACGAACCTCAGGCCTGCAGTTATGTTACAGGAGGGTCTCTTCAGTTGTAACTGTGATGTATGCCTCCAGTTAGGTAAGTTTGTCAGACGTGCCAACTTTGACCACAGATCCTTCCTTGGGTAGTTCAGTTTTAAACATTTAACCTCAAAGCCTTGTAGATTCTTGAAAGACCCTTAAAACTACGACACTAAGTATCAGTATATTAAGTATACTACAGATACTTCTGGTACCTCCATATGGGTTTAGTCTCACGTAATTATGGCCTAACCCATAGGAATAACCCTCTCAACAATTTCCTAGAATGACATTGAATTGATGTCTAACCAAGAGAGGGTAGTTTATAGGAAGCCCACTAATATGTCCTCACAAATGCCCTGAGGTGTGACGCAATAACAACAATTGGTTATACCACCCACTCGAAGATTACTCCATTATGCACCTAAATCTGAGATGAAGCAATTGCAGCATGCATTACATGCAACAATAGCACAACTATTGCATCATTCACTCAAATATGACGAGTGGTAGCATTATCCACTTTAATAAACTACAAGGTATATCACGATGAGGGTTGTAATTGTCAATCCAACAATAAGAGGACAAGATTCTTGTGTAGAGCACAAGTAGCCAAATCCAGTCACAAGCTGGTAATCATTATCAATCCGACAGTAAGAGGACAAGATTCAGTGGCTACTTGAGCTCTATACTGGAGTCTTGTCCTCTTACTGTTGGATTGACAATTAGAGGATTATCAATCGTTTGACAACTGATTGGGTTGTCAGTTGAATTGACTATGACAATTAGAGGGTTGTCGAAAGCTCTCCGCAAATTTAAATAATCTGGAGCAACAAAGGACTTATATTGTTTAAAAAGCCGCTACATTTTATAATACATAGGAACTAACAACTAAGCAAACAAAGGTAAACTACACTTATTTTAGGTAAATCATTTCCAATAATAAACCTCCCTCGAAATTTAATGGTTTACGATTCAAGGTACCTATGTGGAATCCGAATGGCAAATTTTTCGTCCGACCTCCACTTTTCTGAGTTACTATGGACAGATTTTGATGAAACTTGGTATAGCATTCTTGAAATTGAATTAGACTTTCCGCAAAATGAATGGGGTGTGCGCATGGGTCGGAAAAACTGTTTATTGTTATTTTTAATCTAAACTAAACCTCATTCTGAGAATTTTGACTCCAACCACAAAGCACAAAGGGCCGGGGGGTCCCGCCCAGGCGGGAAGGGCGCGTGACGTCATAAACATTCGAAACTTTGAAAAATCATAGAAAAAGATCTCTTCTCATCCAAAAAAAGAACGGCTGGTGTCAAAATTCTCAGGATGAGGTCTAATTTCGATTAAAAATTAAAAAAAAAAAAAAAAAACAGGCGCACACCCCATTGGATCAACAACGTACGTGAAAAGTATCGAACCAGCATGGTCCCAATTGATAGTGCAAACTACGTGATGGCTTTATGTTTCGGCTGCTTCCAACAGCTGCTCTAGTATGACCTCTCCATCAACTACTGTTGGCTTTTTGTATTGACTCTTTATTGATTTTTGTATTGATTTTGTACGATTATTTTCTGTTAACTGTTGCCAAAAGTATTCTTACTGATGCTTATTATTATACCTAAATTACAATGTCAATTGTACGTAAAGTGTTCGTTCCACCACTTGCACGACTTTTGCTTAGAATTATACATTTTGTTGAAGTTGAGATTTTTTTTGTTTGCACTAAAACTACAGATTTGCCTGAGGTCCAATTCATTTTGCGAAAAGTCTAATTCAGTTAGCGGAAACTTTAAATCAATTCGCGAAAGGTTTAACTCAAATTGCGAATGCTGTATATTATATGCGCTCCATTTCGGGTCTAGTTGAGCCCCGGAGTTTTTGGTATTGTCAGTCATTTCTAACAGGTGAAAAATATGAGTTGTAATTTTGAAATTGCCCTAGCTCAAAAACTGTAAACAAATACAGGTACCTATAGTTTTTTCACCAATTTAAAATAGAATAGAATTTATGAGGCCACCCAGAGCTCTGAAGGACAAACCATTCGCTCCCTATGAAGACTTGAGGGTGGAGCGTAATGAATCAGAAACACGAGTGTGCATCGCAAAAGATTGCTCACTAACGGAAATAGGCCCAATCTCCGTTAAAATTGTTTATTTCTTCGAATTGAGTTTCGTGTCGCTCAGTTGTGCTTTCCTAGCAACCATTAACTAAATAACGATGCTTCGCTGGTAGGTTCTTCCTGCTTCAAAATAAACACTTTCAAGCTTGAGCAAAAATATGGTAGGAAGTACTGGTAATGGCAAAGCTGTTCATTGCTGACGAGTGATCTATACAGGAAAATACAAAACCTCTGTTATAATTTTCAGCGTGTTTTTTTTTCTTTTTTGGCAGTCAATAAACCAAAGAAAAAACCCGGAACAGGCTAGATAATCTGGAAAAACTGTGGAAGGTTTATAATGAGGATAACGACACCTGAGAAAATTGGGTACAGAGCGAGGTGGGCTTTTGTAAGGTTTGGAGTATTGATGCTGCCTTATTTATTCATACTTCAGTGTATCTGTTATGTCCATACTAATTTAAGTAATTATGAAATAAGAGCTTACGGGTATAGTCACAATTTGAGAAACAATCGCGATCTAACAGTAAACTTCTTTAGATTGGATAAATCACGCAATGCAACTACTTTTTAGGGTCCTAAATTTTATAATCAACTACCAAAAGAATTGACTTCGTTATCTGTGACTTCTCTGAAAAAGCGCATAAATTATTTTTGCTGCAAAATGCTTTTTCTGTTTTGATGAATTTTTTATAAGTGACAAGTCGCCTATGCTGGTCTACTTGTATGCTAGTACCTTTCTGTTGTATTAGAAAATATTTGTATTATTTATGATGAGGTACATTTAACAGGTTCAATTTTTAAATGTTTTTACAAGCTCTATAGATAGCTTAGGTCTGATATTATTATTATTATTATAGAGTGAGCAGCAGATATGGAGTCTCAGGAGACGATGAAAGCGACAGGGAATATTTTCAATAACAACTAAATGTGCGTCGATTTTATATCTTTCAGGCTGACGAATTTCGTTGCTTTTTCCACTGGCTCAAACCCGGACCCGATTCGAGACGCATTCAAAATCAGGTCTGTACATCCCATTGTACAGTTCAACGCTGCGGTTTCATTCGCCCACACTGTCATAGTGGCCCACACGAAGAACTATATGCGTACTGTTGGTGGCGAAAATGCGAAAACCCCTCTTTTCTCTAAAGGAAAAGAAATTTCCCCGGTGCCCCATTGAGCCTCGAGATCACGCAGTTGACCCAAATTAGAGCACGGAATTTTCCAGCGAAAACCCCCACTGTCCTCGTCTTAGGTCTCGAAGCCGAGCGAAATACGCCAACCTCGATAAATAGCTAATGTTTTAATCGAAACCTGCAGGCCTACTGGCGAAGAGAGCGGGAAAGCTCATTATTGCGATACAACGTTTTTTTCCCCTTTAGTTGAACTTTTTACTCTAAAAATAACATCGTCGCGAGTAAACGTGAGCGGGGTTTCATCCAGGTATCTGCATAATAAATGATGTCGGAATTCAACAACATTTGCAATCTTGCAAATTCGCTGGAACTCCCGGTTTTCACTCCGCGTTATGACGCTACAGCGTAGCCTCAGGCACCAATTAGGGAGAAAGATGCAACAGGAGCGATTATAAAAATTCCTCCACGGGTACTTGTCCCATTTCGGTTTGTTATTTTCAATAATGAACCGCTAGAATCGAGAAAAAACGTCAACCCCCTTTCAAAATTTGGTGGTTTATGTTTCAGGATATGTATTCTCTCTCTCTCAAAATCTTGGATAAAGTAGTGTATTTAAAATTTTCTGCGTTTGTCGAAAAAAACTCAATTCTTGACGAATACCAATCTGGTTACCGAAAACATTTCAGTACTCAAACTGCTCTGATAAAAGTAACCGATGATATTCGACAAAATATCGATAAAAGTGAATTAACGCTATTTGTAAGCCTTGATCTTAGCCATACATTTAATATCCTTGATCATCAATTGTTTTTGTCCATCCTTAAGTCAATAGGCTGTACCAACCTGGTGATATAATGGTTTAGGTCATAATATGACCTAATAGTATAACTAATAAGTCATAGTATGACTTAAATATTATTTAAGTGGCAGAAAGCAATGTATTAGAACGACTAATGGTACCACCTCATCTTGGTCTACGCTTGTAAGAGGAACACCGCAAGGTACCACGCTGTCGAGCCTGGTTTTGGTTTATTATTTTCAATAATGAACCTTTGGAATCGACCAAGAAAAAAAAAATTTTAACACCCCCTCAAAATTTGATGGTTTACGTTTCAAGGTACGTAGAATCCAAAAATCGAATAAAAATTTGGCCGTCCGTCCGCCGTACGCGGCACTTTTGCCACTTAGCATTGACCGATTTTGATGAAATTTGGTATGTAGGCTCCATTTGGGGTCTAGTTGTGCCCCGAAGCTTTTGGTTGATGTAGGTCACTCCTAAGGGTTCCAAAATCAATTTTGAAATTTTGAAAACGCCCTAACTCAAAAAATTTCGATATAAAAGTATTGTTTTTCCTTCAAATTAAGATTTTATAGAATTTTTAGAATTTTTTGAGACCACGCGGAGCTCTGTAGGACAATCCGTTCGCTCCCTACGAAAATTTAAGGGTTTATATTGAAATATATATATATATATATAAATCAAAACACGAGTGTGAATCGCAAAAGAGGCCTAATCTCCGTTTAAATTAGAGCTGACCAAAATGCGATCAATGGTTGGTGATTTTTTTTTTTGATTTTTTTTGATTTTTTTTGATTTTTTTTTTGATTTTTTTTTTTTTTTCTCTTTATATTGGATGGTTGGTGATTTTGTAGACGAGTGATCTATATAAAAATAATAAACCGTTGTGTAATAATTTGCAGCGTTTTTGCTCTGTACTTGAATCGCATCTCTGACGCCATTTTAACATGCAAACGAAGTCTGTACGCAGATGATTTGAACTTATATCTATCAACCAAAATCGACAGTTTGAATTCAAATATAGAACTTGTTAACGAGGATCTTAAGAACTTGTCGAGCTGGTTCAAGGGACATGGGTTGGTGGTTAACCCACGAAAGAGCACCAGTATTATTTTTGGCCACTCTCGGTTGTTGGCAAATGTGTCACAATCGGAAGTGCCCAGACTCGAAATAAACAACGAACCGCTTGAGTATTGTAATGAGGTTAAATGTCTTGGTATTATATTGCAACAGAATCTTTCGTGGAGTAGCCAAACAAATAGAATATGCAGTAAGGTACGATCTGAACTGTATGCACTGAATAAACTACTAATTTATAGATCGTTGAACATCAAAAAAAGTCTGTTTCAAGCAATGATAATGCCGCATTTATCTTACTGTCTTTCAGCTATGTGTGACATGAATTCTGAATGCAGGCAGAAGTTACAACGACTACTGTATTCAGCCGTGAGGTTTATCTTAAATTTGAAGTTTGATGATCGGGTATACGACAAATTTAAGAAACTGAGAATTCTGAAAATTGAAGATCTGATTCAATTTAGCATTTTAACAACGATGCACCGCATAATTTCCTATAAAAAGCCAATGTATTTAAATGAGAAATTTCAGACTTTAAACACTAGAAACAAAGATACAAATTTCCTTTTGCCATCATGTAAAACCTCTGCATATCACGAATCTTTTCTCTGCAGAAGTATTTTGTACTTTAATGGGTTGTCCCAAGCTCTGAAGGAGATCAAAACCTATGACTCTTTTAAGATTAATTTTAAGAATGATTTATTTTCACGCTATTAGCACTATGAGCACAGCCTGCTTTTACTGTAAAGTCTAGTGCTTAAACGCGATTCTGCTTATACCTACTATATTGTCATTTCAAACACTTTTTCAGTTTTGTACTGTCATTGTTTTACCATCTAATTAGCCGTAGTACGTAGACGTAATTTCAGTTTTGTACCTATTTTATGTTCTGGTTTGGTGTAAGAGTGGTCGCTCCGCGACCAAATCTCGCCAGATTGTATAATAAAGACGTAATTCATTCATTCATTCTCTCTCACCCACACACACTCACACTCTTTCACACACACACACACACACACACTTTCTCTCTCTCTCACAACACCATATCTTACAGTAAATCTTTCAAGATACAAGCAATTGCTATCTATAACCTACAAGCTCATAAGTTCGACTTGATTAAAACAGGATGTTTTATAAACAGTTTCGGGATGGGTACCAAAAAAATGTTACTAGAAACATATAAACAGTAGACATTTAAAAATGATTCAAAATTGTATAATTAAAAGTAGAAAAGTGAGATGATAAATTGAATAATGAAATGATGTTTAATATAATAAGTTTTCAAAATGGTAAATATAAAAGAAAATTATGTTAATTTAAGAATTGATTTATTATATTATTTTATGATGTAGGTACCTACAACGAAATCAAGGATGTAGTAAATTATGTTTGCCAGGGGGGATGGAAGAGAGGGTCACTTGGCCCTAATCCCTCCCTGGTTTTGTAAATAAATTCGTTCAATCGTTCAATCAATCAATCAAAGGTACCTACGCAAAATCCAAAAGTCGGATGGGAAAAACTTACATCCATTCGCCGTACGTGTCTTTCTCCAAATTCCTCTAGAGCGATTTTGATGAAATTAGGTAAATCGGGTACATTTGGGGGACTAACTGTGCCCGAGGCTGTTATTGTCTATTGTCTAGTGTCTTATTGTTAATCATTTCTGAAAAGTGGGGTCGAAAATTTCAAAACAATCATTTGAAAAACTGACTATTTTTCAATATTTGAATTGAGGAACACAGAGCTCTGTAGGAGCAACCGATATACCGGCATAATATTAAATGTTTTCGAGCTAGGGCGTTTTGAAATCCCCCCCCCCCCCCCCCCACCACCACCACTTTTTTGGAGGTTCGACAGCTTGGGCGTCCTTATGCGCTTAATCTGGGGTGGGTGGTTAAGGACCGTCGTCTAAAATCTCTCATCTCTTGAGTCGTATTCTTTCTCAGCTTTTCTAACTATATGCGCAAGGAATAAAAGTTGGATTCGTTTGGGTAAAAGCACATGTGGGTGTTGCTGGCAACAAAACCGCCGATCGCCTAGCAAAAAATAGAGCACAGTCCGGTAACTCTACCACAATATTGCCGCCGCACACAGATTTTAACGTCACATTCAGGGGAAAGATGATAAACAATTGGCAGCTGTACCACGACACCTATCCGTCAGCGAACCAACACAGAACCCTCTTCCCGGCAGTACCAAGATCACCGTTGTACCGGAAAATTTCAGGAGAGGAAAAAAACTTCTTTTCCACTCTTTCAAGGCTGAGAAGCGGACATGAATTGTGAAGAGCTTATCTCTATAAAACAGGCCAAATACTCGAGAGCGAATGTGAACATTGTGGTGATATTGAGGATTTGGAGCACATTACGTTAGTTTGCCCAGAATATGTTGCAGAAACAGAAATTATCTTCAATTTTATTACTAATCAGGTGAACAGTCCTTTTAATTTAAATGTTTTGTTGTTTTCTGAAAATGTTGAAGTTTATAAGAGTATTTTAAAATGTTTTTCTGAAATTCGACGTAAGATCTGAAGTAATTGATTGAATGTTATAATGTCGGTATTTAATTTAATTAACGCTGGCTATAAGGTGTAGGTACAACTGATGCCAATAAAGAAAATAATTTTAAAAAAATGGAAACGCTATAAAACGGGTGGTCTATGAACACATACCTACATAATAAATGGACAAATTGAGATGGATTCATTATCTTAAATCAATTAACAGTCTGAATGTGCACTATATGCAATTATATGCACATAAAACCAAATGGAGACTTCTTTTGTTTTTCCATCACGTAAATTCTCGACGGAAAGTAGCTTGGATTTCTTGCTTAGTATATTCTTTCACACTCATTTCAATTTGTTAAAACATCCCCGCCTTGTATTCATTCCCGCTCTTTCCCCTCCTTAGAACAACTCGGCTGTGGAATCGCTCTAATGGAACCAGCAATCACTGAGGACATAACAGGGAGAAAAAAAGCTTTTATTTGGGGCGACTTGCACTTTTCCCCCTACAGTATTAATGACTGGAGACTCCCCTCGACAAAATCCCACGTGCGACCCCGCGTCTACACAGAAGACACGGCGAGAGGGAACATCTATGCAGATAAATCACGACCGCCTCCCCGGGCTAGTCCCCATCTACCTCCAGGATACGCCAAACTATTGACGTGGCGGGGTCGTCTTTTTCCCTCTTTCTATACCCCGTGCATCTTTCCCTCAGGGGCACCTGTCCTTTCCCCTTAGTCCCCCTTCTATTCCCCCTTAGTCCCCCTTCTATTCCTTTAGGGTAGAATGAGAAAACCCCAAACGACCTGGCAGGGATCGGACACGCCATCATCTCCCCCTCCTTATACGGGCGACTTTGTAACTTATGTACGTCAGTGTCCCCCATCATTTGCGTCCTAAGTTGTCAATGAAGATTTTCCTTCAATCTGGAATTTCGTATGAAACCTTTTGCTTCCTCACAGGGTTTTCCTTTTTTTAGCATGGAACATGCTTTAGCCACCACCTAACTGGGCAAAAACGAAACCGTGGAACGAAAGTAGCGCGGGATTTTGTAATGATTTTCACTTACAACCGACCCGTTTCTAGGGAAATGTGTCGACGTTTGTTTTCATCCCACGAATATCGTTAGCCACTCGTTGAAAAGCCTTCAATTTATGCGTAAATTACATACTGCCAAAACAGCTGTAAATATGGACGGAGCTGAGATACAGGTATGTTTATTACAAAATATGTTTATTATGAAATAATTGTATTTTTAGTTTTTATGTCTTTTTTGTTACTTTATCTGATTTATTTAAGTGGCTTTAGTATTTTATGTAATTATTTTTAACAGTTTTGAGATTCATTATACACACGTAACGGCTGAAATTAACAAGAAGCCAGCAGAGCAAATTTAAAAAAACCGTACTTTCTAATTTACGAATAAACAAAACAGTGTAGAAAACATAACGTTTGAAAAAACCGGGAGGATGACGTCAACCTGGAATAGTTAGTTTACGGCCTCTTGAAATCTACAGTCCTCAGATGCAACATTTCACAAAACCAGTAAAGTTCGAAATCGAAAAACCGAAGAAAAAAAATAGAAAAACGCTGCAAATTAATACACTGGTAAATTAAATACAATGGTTTATTTTTTAATTTTCTATATAGATCACTCGTCTGCAAAGCCACCAACCATCCAACATGAAAAAAAACATCGATCGCATTTCGGTCAGCTTTAATTTGAACGGAGATTAGGCCTCTTCTGCGATTCACACTCGTGTTTCTGATTAATCGTGCGTCCAAACTTTAAATTCTCGTAGTGAGCGAACGGTTTGTCCTACAGAGCTCCGGGGGGTCTCAAAAAATTCTAAAAATTCTATAGAATCTTAAATTGAAGAAAAAAATACCTTTATATCAAAATTTTTTGAGTTAGGGCGTTTTCAAAATTTCAAAATTGATTTTGGAACCCTTAGAAGTAACCTACATCAACCAAAATCTTCGGGGCACAACTAGACCCAAAATGGAGCCTACATACCAAATTTCATCAAAATCGGTCAATGCTAAGTGGCAAAAGTGCCGCGTACGGCGGACGGCGGACGGTGGACGGACGGCCAAATTTTTATTCGATTTTTGGATTCTACGTACCTTGAAACGTAAACCATCAAATTTTGAGGGGGTGTTAAATTTTTTTTTTTCTTGGTCGATTCCAAAGTTTCATTATTGAAAATAATAAACCAAAAGCAAGATGGGGAAAATTAGGTTTCCCTGGTTTCCCTGGTTGGTACGCCGTCCGCCGTACGCGGCACTTTTGCCACTTAGCATTGACCGATTTTGATGAAATTTGGTATGTAGGCTCCATTTGGGGTCTAGTTGTGCCCCGAAGCTTTTGGTTGATGTAGGTCACTCCTGAGGGTTCCAAAATCAATTTTGAAATTTTGAAAACGCCCTAACTCGAAAAATTTCGATATAAAGGTATTGTTTTTCCTTCAATTTAAGATTCTATAGAATTTTTAGAATTTTTTGAGACCACGCGGAGTTCTGTAGGACAAACCGTTCGCTCCCTACGAAAATTTAAGGGTTTATATTGAAATATATGTATATATATATATATATATAAATCAAAACACGAGTGTGAATCGCAAGAGAGGCCTAATCTCCGTTCAAATTAGAGCTGACCGAAATGCGATCGATGGTTGGTGATTTTGATTTTTTTAAAAAAAATTTTCATTTTTTTTTCATTTTTATTTATTTATTTATTTATTTTTTTTCACATTGGATGGTTGGTGATTTTGTAGACGAGTGATCTATATAGAAAAATAATAAACCATTGTGTAATAATTTGCAGCGTTTTGTTTGATAACTTTCCTCTTAGACTACACGATATCGTCGGACCATTGGGCAACACTGGGAGGAGACGGCGATCCAAACACCCGATGAGCGAGCGTTTCCGCTTCACGTTGAAGAGGTCCGTTTTCCCGGTTATTTTTTGAAATCATAAATTTTGATTGTCTCCCAAAAATAACAGGAGACTTATTTTCCGAAAACATCTCGATTTTAATCTATCCCACACCATTAACTACTCAGGAAAAATGCAAACAGAATTCGGTGAAATTCTAAATTCTGATGCACAGACCACTGAAAACCGAAAGTCGTCCCATCACTCTCATTGAAACATCAGCGATGCACTTCCCGGAAATTAACCCAAATTCTCTACCTCGCTAGGGGCGCTTTTCCCTTCATTCATGAGCCAGGAAAGGGGAAGAAGCCGCCCCTGACAGGCTCTGACGCATTAACAGGTCTCTGCCAGCGGTTTCACACCAATTAGCTCAACCTATTGTCCCGGACATCCCTTCACCTCGAAGGGCCACCCAAGGAGGCAGTGATGAGAGGGGAACCCTTCGCTAGAATGCCCATTTTGAATAGCAAACGGGGGGAAATCCGTCTTTTTAGCGTCTCCAGTACAGGAGGCATTTTTGTTTGTTTTATCTCCAGATCTCAGGCAGCACAGGATGATGGATTGAAAAGCCTCTGTATTGTTTCTTTCAGTGAGTGTATGAAGGAGACATTCCCAATTGCTACACGCTAGAGATGGTAGTAAATTATTAATAAGAACTCAGTAGATCGATATTAAGGAAGATTTTCCCCACTATCGAAAATAAATAGGCTCAGTACTAGTGCAGCAGATCAAAATGTGCCATTTCCACCAGGCATAATTATTTTGAGTTTCCTCAGGAAAGAGGATTATTACTTCAACTTCCAAGTTAGGTAGGTACCTACCTAATTAGTAAGCATGCTAGAAGAGAGTGAGAGAGAGAGAGAGAGAGTGAGTTTCATTTTCTGTGAGAAACTCGGGGAGCTACAAAGAGATGAAAAAATAATAAAATAGCTTAATTTGCTTCGAAAATTCACTAAAAAATAAAAAAAAATTCCCAGAGGATCAAAGGTGGTCGGCTAGGAATTGACAATATACGAGTAGATAGTATAACACGTACAATACAATTAACCTGTGCTGAGGTGACAAGCGATGCTTATCGGATTCCTCCAGCCTTTCAAATGTCACATTCCAGATCAGTTTCGATAAAGTTATAAATTCATGATAAAATTATACTCCACGTATTTACCATTTTTCCCTGTTTTAATAGTACACCTTTTGAGCGGTGTTTTACATAAGAATACTCCTTTTTTTCTTTAAATAAATGGTAGGTAACTTTCTAATTGGGGTGTTTTATTTTCGGAACCACGGTTTGGGGTAGGACATAGAATTGGCTGTAAAAGAGGTTTTCTCGAATTAAAAGAAAACGCTTGCATACGAGTTTGCAACACATTGGGACATTTTATGTATCACTTTCTGAGACCATCTTGCCATTCTTAGGGGACCGTCCTCTATCTTCTTTCTTACACCCCAGCAACTACCCCGCCCCCTCCCCGCCCGATCACTCAGCGGCTCCCAACCGTAACGCATAAAACTAAAATGCCAAAGCAAAAACATAAAATGTTAAAAATTGTAGATACTCCAGAGTAGGGATGGCACGATACTCCAAAGTATCGATACTCCTTTCGACACGATATTTCTCAGGAAGTATCGATTCCCAATACCTTTTCGATTTATAAAATATCGAAACTTCGATAATATCGGCTCAAAGTATCGATACCACCGATATTTCAAATTAACCCTCCGATGATTTTTCAATTCAAATAAAACCCTATCGATTGAAGAAAGGCAATATGTTTTTTTTTTACAATAATTAAAATGTAATAAAAGTCAATGGAAATTAAAAATGTAATAAAAGCCATTCCATTTTATTTCAATTCCAATTCTTATCTGCAAGAAATCTCTGTTCAATGAAATGATGTTTTCCTTCCACTAGAAATCGAAAGGATCGAGTAATAAATCAGTTACAATACAAATAATACTATTTATTATTCGAAAAATACGAGTCTGCAACACATTGGGACATTTTCATGTCTGTTTTCTTCCACTACACAACAAGGTAGTGAAGTAAGGCACCCAAGCATCAAAACAGTTGATTGTTCTCTACGCAACACAGTGAGTCTATTTTATTTATTGGTCGCGTTTAGGTTTTCGTGACGATTTTTCAGTTTATGTGCCAAAGCAGACATGAAAATGTCAAAAAGCCGTTCGCACGTGACTGATGTCGCCATCACGATTTATATATTGCATGCCTCCCTCTTCTTGTTAGTTCGGGAAAACGGGTTTAAATTCCTTCCAAACTCACATTGGATATTGATACTATTCTGAGGCTATCGTGGCGATATTTCGTTTCAATTGATACCATTCTGAGCCTATTTTGAGTGTTATTCTGTGGCAGATAATAATATTATTAATATAATAATATTATTATTATAATATATTATATGGTATTATTTTGTAGTTACTTATTTGGTATTTTTCACCAATTTACTTTGGTAAAATTTTCGATAATATCGTCAAGAAAGTACCGATACCGCCGATATTCTAGGCACAAGTATCGATACCAATATATCGGTTTGAGTTTTGCATCAAAAGTAACGATACAAATATTGGTATCGATACCAAAAAAAGTATCGATACTCCGATATATCGGTTGTATCGTGCCGTCCATACTTCAGAGTGAACCTTGAAGTTCTAGATTCATTGAGTGAACCTTCCTCCTTCTACATTCCACTCCACATTCATCAGCACGAAGTTTCCCACTTTTTTGGATCATGGGAAGGTGAATATTGGGAAAAACGTTCCCTCGAACCACCTAGAAAGGTCGACGATGTTTCTTTCTACTATTAGAGCGTCCGAGCACTCAGACGTCCCTCTCGGACCCGCCGGAAATGAAATGACGCAATCAGACGTCGGGCTGCTGAGCTGAGAAGGGTCTATCTGAGCCGACTGGGACAGCGGCCACCTCGTAACCCACTTTGCCGACTCCCCGCAGCGCCATCTGTCAATGTTGGATGGAAACTTTTCGCTTCCCTTCCCTTCAACCGTGCAAATTGCGGGAAAAGCGTCGCCCCTGTCACACACCGCGTCGTGTCACGTGGAATTCTGTGGGGTTTTCTCGCACCCCCGCTTCACTTGTCAAACTTCAACATCTCTTGAAGCCTCTCAAACAGTATTAGACTGTTAATGCATTTCTCATTCTACTCTCTTTCTGACCTAAATAAAAACCGTATTAAAAAGTGAAAAAAAAAAAAAAAAAACAATTCCCCCAAGTGGGGTTGTCACATGGATGTATGGATGTTCCAATGGACTGTAGCTAATCTCAAAGCATCAATCTCCAAGTACCTACCTATACCCTTCAAACTTGAAAATCAGATGACAATGACATTTTATAGGGACCAAACAGTTTTTTCATCAATTTAAAATTGTATTGACATTTTAGGTACACCCTCAAAATTGGTTGATTTACGTTTCAAGGTACGTAGAATCCGAAAATCGAATAAAAATTTTGCCGTCCGTCCGCCGTCCGCGGCACTTTCCTTAGTTCCCATGGATTGATTTTCATGAAATTTGGTATATGAGCTCCATTTGGGGTCTAGTTGTGCCTCAAAGCTTTTGGTTGAAATCAGTCACTTCTGAGGGTTGAAATGTTGAAAATGCTCTAGCTCAAAAACTTTTGATATAAAGGTATTGTTTATTCATCAATTCATAATGATATTGAATTTTTAGAACCGAATGAGACCATGCGGAGCTCTGTAGGACCAACCGTTCGCTCCCTACAGAAGGGTTGCGCTCACGATAAATCAGTAATACGAGTGTGAATCGCAAAAGAGGCCTAATCTACGTTGAAATTTTAGCTGACAAATTACGACCGTTGTTCTTTTCTTCGAGTTAACTTCAGTTAGCGTCCTTAGCAACCAGTAATCAAATATCCCTGTAGAAGGCACTCACAAATCTTCATTTCTTCGAATTGAGTGTGATGCGTTTATTTCTTCAATATAAACTTGATTGTATAAAAAATATGGTTGGTATGTAGTGACAATGGCAAATCTGTGTTCTTTGCAGGCGAGTGATCTTTATAGATAAAAAATAAAACTTTGTGTAATAATATGCAGCGTTTTATAGAGGGCAGGTGTAGATATATCTATCTTATGCAATATTCTAATGAGTAATAAATAGTCTCATAGATTATGAAATTGATCATTTATCAGTTTTCTCATGTGATGGAAATGAAATATTGGATTCTTTGGACGAAATATTGTAGAGATACATTGTTTTATAGAGGGCAGGTGTAGATATTTCTATCTTATGCAATATTCTTATGAGTAATAAATAATCTCATAGATTATGAAATTGATCACATACCAGTTCTCTCGTGTGATGGAAATGAAATAGTGGATCCTCTGGACGAAATATTGTAGAGATACAACCCTTTCGATGTAACAAAATACCAGTAGGTGCAGGAAGGCTCGTATTGAATGTAATTCCCAACGTAGGGGGCATGTGTTCTCTGAGTCAACTCGAAGGAAAGTTGGTCGTAATTCGAGACCAAGGAGGGTAAGCAAGGAAACCAGAACTCGTACTCAACCTCAAACTAAGATAGTAGAGGCGCAAACTTCCATTTGTCGACTGATCTAAGCCTCCACTCGCCTCCTTTATAACCAACTTCTCCTTCAAGCTGGCAACGTGGAAGTTGAATCGGTTTGGTGGGTACCTGGCAGGCTGATCTTGAGAGTTCTTACTGAATCAGCCTCGAAAGGAAAACTGGGTCGGGATTTCTAGCTTAGGGATTCTCGGGGGGAGGTTGTAATGCACTTGTTGTGTCAACCGGTAGTGGAAACTGATGTATTTTTCCACCTAGTTCCGTATTTCTTCTCATAGTTTCATTGTTGTTCGAAAGAAGGATTGATGGAACAAACTCGAGAACGTGTTTTCTTGGTATCCATTCTACCATGCATCAGACCAACTTCCAGTGGCAAACAGTTCTCGAACTAAACTACAATAATTGGCAAACATAGTGACTTTGACTAAGTATAACGGATATAAAAACATAAATATTTAAAATAGTTACATAAACTCACAAATAGCTAGATAAATAGTGTAAATATCGATGTGGAAAACATTCGGTTTCATTCGATTCAGCGAAGAAAAACACTTTTTTTGTTTGTTACGGAAGTGGGGAAACTCTTTAAGAGCGAAGGGGAAGTTCTCCCCAACAGTGTTGGACTCCCCATGAATTGGGGCTACCAACTAAAACCCCACTCCCTCTGCTTAGGACTCACCCCGGGACCACTTGTACAGTATTACTTCAGGGTGAGCCCTTTTTTTGTGCCAAATGGCTGCTCCTACTTCTGGTCTCCTTCAATTCTATTCCTCATCTTCTTCCTCCCATCTTCCATCCAGCTTTTTTGCTTTAAGGACTGATGTGACAAATACTGCCATTGCGTCCCAGCTCGACTTGTTCTTAATCATCTCATGTATGATTGTCTGTGGACGCAATGTTCCGATGACCTCCTCAGCACACCCCCTCATACCCTCCCATTGAGGACATGTGAAGAAGGTGTGGCAGACATCATCCTCCTCTATCCCACAGTATCTCCACTCTGGGTCAGTGGCTTTCCCGATCTTTACTAAGAAGGAGCGGAAGTATCCATGCCCTGATAGGAATTGAGTCAGGTAATAGTTCACCTCTCCGTGTTTTCTCTCCAACCAAGCCTTTAGATCGTCGATTATGAGGGCTGTCCACCTTCCACGGGTTTCACAGACAAGGTCTGCTTGCCACCTACGGATGGTCTCCTCCCGCTCTTCCCTCTTTACTATGGTAATTGTCTCTGCCTTCCTCATACTTATCCTTTTGCGCTCCAGTGCCTGGTGGTATATTGGGATAGTTCCCACTATCACTTGTAATGCTGGACCTGAGACAGTTCTAAATGCACTACTGATTCTCAGAGCTCCTCTCCTCTGTACAGCTTCCATACCTGCCCGGTACTTTTGGTACCTAAGGGAGTCTGCCCACACTTCTGCTCCATACAGCATAATTACCTCTGCAGTTCGCATAAGGAGTCTCCTCTTAGCGGGTGATGGGCCCCCTAGATTCGCCATCAGTCGGCTCAGCTTATTTACAATACCTGCAGCCTTATCTGCTGCTCCACTGATGTGCCTCCAGAAGCTTAGTTTCCCGTCCAGCATCACACCAAGGTAGCGAATGGCTGGAGAGGTGATGATTTCCTGTCCATCCACATTCATAGGTATAGATCTCTCAATTCTCGCTGTGGTTAGCAGTACAATTTCCGTTTTTTGGATCGCCAGTGACAGTGTGTGTGCTTCCATCCACTCCATCACTCTGCGCATTGCCTGATTCAGCTTAAACTGGAGGTGTTCCATCCTTCGAGCTCTTATCACCATCACCAAGTCATCAGCGTAGCCTATCAGTGTAATTCCTTCGGGCATCTCTACCCGAAGAATCCCATCATAGTTGATGTTCCACAGGTCGGCTCCCAAGACTGAACCTTGTGCCGCTCCTGAGGTAATTCTTCTCTTTTTGATGCCTTCTTTTTTATCATAAATCAGCCAACGGCCAGCTAGGTAGTTCTGCAGGACTCGTAAGAGGTATGATGGAACATGAAACTGAACCATCAAAGCCTCCAAGATGTCTTTCCATCTGGCAGAATTGAAAGCATTTCTGACATCGAGGGTAACTGCCATGCACATGTCCCTGGTCTTGTGGTTCCCCAGCTGAGTTTCCTTTGCTATTCCTACCACTCTGCTAACAGCATCAATGGTGGATCTGCCAGGTCTAAATCCAAATTGCCTCGGTGACAGGCCTCCAGCTTCAGCAATGGCTGTCAGCATCCTTCTTTTCAACAACTTCTCATACACTTGGAAATTTAAGTACATCATCATTACTTGATGCTTTTGTGAAGTTGGCGAAGCAAATAAGTAATCAGCGAGTGTGGTGTGTTCTCGAATTTCCATAAACCAACAGCTCCAGACTTGAGACGAAAATATTGATAATTGAAGAAGTCTTTAAAAGCATTAGGCAGAAGTACTCGTAGAAGAACACCCATCAAACTGAAGGGCGAAAGAAGGGTGAGTGGCGAAGCTTAACAAATTTTCAACAACCTACTTCCTCGGTGGTATTTTCCCGTTGGGCTTCCAATTCCCAACTCTTCAATGAATAAGCAGTTTGGCCGATGAGGTTTAACACGTTGACTGCCCACTAGACCCATAATGGTTCTAGCTTGAGGCCATAAAACTCGATGTGGGTATAGCCTGTCACCTACGCTTTTATGCCGTTTTAACGCTCCTACAGACTCGTGTGAGTAACCTGATACTTTTAGTATTCATTGCTATATTAGCGTAATAAAACACAGCAAATTATTACACAAAGGTTTATTATTTTTCTGAATAAATGACTCACCTGTAAAGAACACAGCTTTGCCATTGTCACTACCTACCAACCATATTTTCGCTACACATGTTTATTTTGAATAAATAAACGCTCCACAAGCAATTCAAAGAAATAGGGAGTTGTGGGTGCCTTCATTAGGGAATTTAATTACTGGTTGCTAAGGACGCAAAACTGAGTACAACTCAAAGAAACGAACACTGCCGTGTGAAGGAAGAACGACTCAACTCGAAAATGGGGATTTTACGTATCCCCTCTAATTCCCCCCCCCCCCCACCTTTCCGATGAACGAGTCAAAATTTCGAAATTCACCCCGGAAGGGGTTGAAATCGTTAGGGGTGTAATTGAAAATTGCCTAATTTTAAGCAAAAACGTCTCAACTCCATGCTTTTTAGGAAAAACATCTCAACTCCTCGATTAAAACACCCAAACTAGCTAGATTTGCTATTTATTTGTGGAGAAAAAAAAGACTCAACTCGCTTAAAACGCCGTTGAGTTGTTTTGCTCCACATTGTTGGCTTCAAGATCGGGTAGATGCGTCTCTTATGGTTGTTGATATTTGACTCAAATGACACGAATCGATCGAAGGTACGTGTGTAAAGAGGAATAATTGTACCAGTCGACTGAGTTGAACAACATAATATGTTGTTCATATTATGAGGTCTGAAAAAAATGGGGTTACGGGAGTGATTTGGAGTGCATTTATGGCGAGTTTTCCAGAAAAACTTCGGAGCTGATTTCTGGGATTTCGAAAATTTTGAGTTGGTCGTTCTTCCTTCACACGGCAGGATTATTGTTATAATTATTGTTACAGTAATCGGATTTTGGTTAACCAAAATTTTAACGTAGACCTCTCTGAAAGTCCAATCCAAGACCTCATAGGGAGCAAACGGTTGGTCCTACAGAGCTCTGGGTGGTCTCATTCTATTCCAAAATTTCAAGACTTTTCATTTTTTGTTGTTGCTTTAAAGCTTCATTGCTAAGTTAAGGGTTAGGAAACATTAGTTCTCATTTTAGTGAGAAAAACATCGATGTTTTAAGAAATAAAATCGATGATATCAATAACATCGATGTTCGAAAGTATTGATATCCCTCATCATTGATGTTCAACATCGAACATCGATGTTTTGGAAACATCGACCTACTTTTATGCGATTTTAAGGCTCCTACAGACTCTCGTGAGTAATATCACTAAAATTAATCACTTATCTGATACTTTTGGCATTCATTGCTACTACCAGCGCACTAAAAACGTGTGTTCGTGCTCATTCGCAGTCAACTTCATCTTCATTTCATTTCAATAATGGTTTTATGCCTGTCGGTTGGCAACTCAGTTGGTCCACTCTATTTTATAGTCGGATTAGAATGAAATCCGTTTTCAACCGAAAACAAGTTATTTAATCTAAATTGAATGATGTATCGAGAGAGAAGGGTATTTGATGACAAGGATGTGCAATAAAGGATTTTCGGTTTGGACGTGGGGGAGAGGATACATTCATGTGGAGTGCTAGCGAGGGGAGAAATACAAACACGTCTAGAGTCTGGTCTAGACACGGAATGAGCGGTTCTGTCCAGACAACACAGGAACTGATGGGGTCCGTCCTGCAGGGAAAAAAGGGAGACTCATTGATTGGCGGAGATGGAATTAGGGGGTCGAATTCGAGGGGAAGTGGTTGAACGACAAGTATGGAATTCGGATGTTGACAGCGGGCTGCTGAGAGCGATTCCTTGTACAACTTCGCTCAAACAACGAGGCCGCCCTCTCATGACCTCCGTATTTTCTGAAGAGTTCATCGTTCAATTATGCATCTGATCCAGGGAGGAACCATTTAAAATTCAAATAGGTTACCTAACTGTACGATGACACATCACATTACCTCACTAGATCGGTTGGTTTCAATCCTATCGAAAAAAATTGGAAATTAACTTAACCGATTCCTTTGAGCTGATTTTTGAACAAAATTTAGGTATAGCAATGTTAGGTGGTACATTTTTGGACAATTCCGAACTGTTTCCTGAAGTTAAACATCTTTCAAGTAGGTACGTAAGTAGCCCCTAACTTTTTCCAAATGTTTTGAGTGCAACAAAATGTGGGCAGAACGCAAACAATTTTGGACTTCTCCAAATTGACTACGAAGTATGTCACATGATTTTAACCCTAATTGGACCATGGTGTCACTAGTGTCACCAAAAAACATCTCTAGAACTCCACAGCTATCCCAAGGTGTCACCGGAGAAACTAAAATTAAATTAAAATTTTAAATTTGATTTGACAGCAGAACTTGTTGTGGGCGTTTGGAAGTCTCAAAGTAGAGAGTTATGACAAAAACGCTGCAAATCATTGCTCAAAGGTTTATTATTTTCTGTATAGATCACCCTTCTGTATAGATCACTGGTTCTCCATCAATAGCACCTACCACCATCTGTATTCTCCCTTGACCTTCCCTCTCAAATTTCAGCTCCTGCGTTCAATAGGATTGAAAATGGCTTCGGAGCTCACTCAGCTGATCAGTGATCAGAAGAGTGAAGAAGATCTCCTCGAATGCTGGAGACGCCTGGAAGAGCACTTCCATTCAATAGGATTGAAAATGGCTTTCGAGATCACTCAGCTGATCAGTGATGTGAGGAGTGAAGAAGATCTCCTCGAATGCTGGAGACGCCTGGAAGAGCACCTCCATTCAATAGGATTGAAAATGGCTTTGGAGCTCACTCAGCTGATCAGTGATGTGAGGAGTGAAGAAGATATCCTCGAATGCTGGAGACGCCTGGAAGAGCACTTCCATTCAATAGCAATGAAAATGGCTTCGGAGCTCACTCAGCTGATCAGTGAGCAATGATTTGCAGCGTTTTTTACCTACAAACATTGTTTTACTTACCAATTTTTTTTTACCTACCACACCTACCTATTGGTAGGTACTACCTACCACACTATAATGGCTTCACACCTTCACAATCAAGTTTATTAGAAAGAACTAAACGCTTCACACTCGAATCGAAAAATAGAAAGCTTGATATGGAAATTTGATTACTGGTTACGCAGAAGGCAAAACTGTATACAAATCGAAGAAATGAACAGCGATCGCATTTTAGTCAGATAAAATTTGAACGGCGATTATACCTCTTTTGCGATTCACACTCATGATTCTGTTTTATCGAAGGAAAACCTTCAAATACTCGTAGGGACCGAACGGTTTGTCCTACAGAGCTCCGGGCGGTCTCAAAAATTTTTAAAAATTCTGTACTATTTAAAATTGGTGAAAAAACGATACCTTTATTTTGAGAGTTTTCGAAATAGGGCACTCTTGAAATTTTCAACCCTTAATTTTCACCCCTTAGGAGTGACCTACATCAACCAAAAGCTTCGCGGCACAACTAGACCCCAAATGGAGCCCATATACCAAATTTGAACCAAATCGGTCCAGTGTTGCTAAGAAAAGTGCCGCGTACGACGGACGGACGGAAATTTTTTTATTCGATTTTCGGATTCTACGTACCTTGAAACGTAAAACATCAAATTTTGAGGGGGGGTTAAAATTTTTTTTTTCTTGCTCGATTCCAAAGGCTTATTATTGAAAATAATAAACCAAAATTGCTAGAGAAATCGATGAAAGAAAATTGTCAGCTATGCAATAATGCATAACATCACTTTTTTACTTTAAATAACTCTCAAAAAATAGTCCATTAATTTTTCAATTTAAATTTAAATTTAGTTAATCTGGTGAGACCTTGGGACAACTGTGGAATTCCTGAGATGTTTTAGGTGTCAATAGTGACACCATGGTCCTATCAGGGTTAAGGTATTTTTCAAGGTGGATTCAAATTTTCAATTAACACGTCAAAATGTCGAATTTACTGGAATCGTAACGATCGCATTGACTAGAAACGGTACATAGAAAACTAACATCTACTCTTGATTCACAAAATAGTATCATGGTAAACTGGACCCAACAAATGTATTTTTCGTCCTGCGCGTATTTTGGTCCTAAACCGTTCAACTGCTGTAGTTGAATGTAACATTGCATTCAATCTTTAAATTTTTATCAAAGAAATGAGATTATCGCAATGTTGACCATGCCGTTGGAAAGCTTATTAAATTATGAAATTTTCAAGAGATTCCCCAGTTTCCAGAATTTTTTCAGGGAAGGAGCAGTAACGTATAAATTTAAAATTAAAAGTTCTCCAAAATCGATTTTTCCACTCGTGTTTTACGTTTCAGACCTTCCTGAACAATTTTGGTTCGGTGTCTGTCATGAAATACTTGCCACAGCCATAACTTCTACAATTCTCATCCGATTTCGATGACACTTTCAGGGATTGCGCGGGTTGGCGTGTAGATGGTCCCCTATGAAAATCATCACCCCCGGACTGATAATAGCTACTGCGCATGCGCAAGAGAATATAGCCTTGTAACAGCCATAACTTCTACATTTTCCAATAATATTCAGAGATTGGACCGGTTGACGTGTAGATGGTCCCCTATGAGGGTAATGCATGTAATTTAGAGATTGATGTTTTAAGATCAACGACTATGCATCGGATCATCTACAAATCGGGTTATGGATGCATGTGCGAGG
Source organism: Apolygus lucorum (assembly GCA_009739505.2). NCBI lineage: Eukaryota > Metazoa > Arthropoda > Insecta > Hemiptera > Miridae > Apolygus > Apolygus lucorum. The sequence goes on along the minus strand of CM019170.2, from coordinate 5,107,640 downwards.
AAGCTATGTGCCACACCTACTTGGCAGACTTTTAAAAATATATTTCTAAATCACAATAAATATTATTGGAAAAAACGCTGCAAATTATTACACAATGGTTTATTATTTTTCTATATAGATCACTCGTCCTCAAAATCACCAACCATCCAATATGAAGAGAAAAAGAAAAAAAAATCAAAAAAAAAATCAAAAAAAAAAAAATCAAAAAAAAAATCCAAAAAAAAAAAATAATAATAAAAATCACCAACCATCGATCGCATTTCGGTCAGCTCTAATTTGAACGGAGATTAGGCCTCTTTTGCGATTCACACTCGTGTTTTGATTTATATATATATATATATATTTCAATATAAACCCTTAAATTTTCGTAGGGAGCGAACGGTTAGTCCTACAGAGCTCCGCGTGGTCTCAAAAAATTCTAAAAATTCTATAGAATCTTAAATTGAAGGAAAAACAATACCTTTATATCAAAATTTTTTGAGTTAGGGCGTTTTCAAAATTTCAAAATTTATTTTGGAACCCTTAGAAGTGACCTACATCAACCAAAAGCTTCGGGGCACAACTAGACCCCAAATGGAGCCTACAAACCAAATTTCATCAAAATCGGTCAATGCTAAGTGGCAAAAGTGCCGCGTACGGCGGACGGCGTACGGCGGACGGACGGCCAAATTTTTATTCGATTTTTGGATTCTACGTACCTTGAAACGTAAACCATCAAATTTTGAGGGGGTGTTAAAATTTTTTTTTTCTTGGTCGATTCCAAAGGTTCATTATTGAAAATAATAAACCAAAAGGTAATTAGTTCAGTTTAAATTAATTTTGAACGAGATTTGAATGGGGGGTGCGCCTGATGTTTTTTGAATTTTTAATCGAAAGTAGACCTCTTTCTGGAAATTTTGACATTGCCGTTCTCTTTTTAGATGAGTAGATCTTATACTATGATTTTTCAAAGTTTCGAATGTTTATGACGTCACGCGCCCCTCAAGCATGGGGTCCTCAAACGTCAGTCTTTGGAGCCGAGCAAGAAAAAAAAATTTTAACCCCCCTCAAAATTTGATGTATTACGTTTCAAGGTACGAAGAATCCGAGAATCGAATAAAAAAATTTCCGTCCGTCCAGCACTTTTTTAGCAAAACTAGACCAATTTGGGATACATTTGGGGTCTAGTTGTCACTTCTAAGGGGTGAAAATTGAGGGTTGAAAATGTCAAGAGTTCCCTAACTCGAAAACTCTCGAAATAAAGGTATGGTTTTTTCACCAATTTTAAATAGTAATGCATTTTTAAAAAATTTTGAGACCACCCGGAGCTCTGTAGGACAAACCGTACGCTTCCCACGAGTAGGTACTTATGGGTTTTCCTCCAATGTAACAGAATCACGAATGTGAATCACAAAAGAGGTCTAATCTCCGTTCAAATTTATCTGACTAAAATGCAATCGCTGTTCATTTCTTCGATTTGCATTCAGTTTTGCTTTCTGAGCAACCAGTAATCAAATTTCCATATGAAGCACTCTATTCTTCGAATCGAGTGTGAAGCGTTTAGTTCTTTATAATAAACTTGATTGTGAAGGTGTGAAGGCATTATGAAGGTAAAAAAGAATAGGTCAAAAAAAAGTTGGTAGGTAAAAAAAACGCTGCAAATCATTGCCTAAAGGTTTATTATTTCCTGTATAGGTCACCCTTCTGTATAGATCCCTCCCTACCAACCATAGGTACCTACTACCTACAAGGGCATTTTGAAAATTTAAACCCCAACCACCAACCAAATGGAAATGAAGTTGAATTTTTCAAAAATGCCCTAGTAGGTAGAAGGTACCTATGGTTGGCAGGGAGTGATCTATACAGAAGGGTGATCTGTACAGAAAATAATGAACCTTTGGGCAATGATTTGTTGCGTTTTTACATCTACGAGCGGAACACCCTGTATTGCTGTTGTGTGTTAGGAATTGGGGATATCAAAAAATTCGGAAACCAAAAGGCATTATATTGTTGAGGTTTACGATCTCCAGATAAGGTCTGGCGGATGTTACTACGTGGTTTTCTACTATTATGGACCACAATAACAACAAGAAAACACTGGTGGAGTGCTTCAATCACAGAAAAGGGGGAAAAGATGCCCCCTTCCCGCGTCTTTGTGCTGTCTAAGCACTTTACGGCCCCCGAGCAGGACTTACGGCTACCGCTGCGAAGGAAGTCTATCGAGGAAGAGGGGAGAAGGTGAGAAAGAAGAAACGTCAAATAGATTTCAGTGCGGCTTCAGGGAAAAGGCCGGTGGAAAAAGGCGTGGAGGGGTCACAATAAGTTCTTTAGCACCCAGTAAATTCTGCCCTTGTAGCTGCTCTGGAGGGGCTTCCAGGCCGCACAAACCCCCGCTTCGTCCCGCCTTGAGTTTGAAGGCCCCAGGAGAGAGGGCGTTAGTTGCCGATAAATCGTTAGGCTCCCGCAAACACAACTCCCTTTTCATCGTTCATCCGCCCGTTCGCCCAACACTTAGCGCTCTGAAAGGTAGCGTTATTGTCAATAATGAACGTTTCGAGTCGAGTTGAAAGTTCAAAACCCTCAAAATTAAGTGTTTTACGTTTCAAAGTCACATAGAATACGAAAACCTAATGAAAATTCAGAGAAGACAATTTCAAAATGTACACATAAAACCAATAACTGGGGTTTCAAGAGACACTTTAATCCAAAGTAATTGCCATTACCATTACCCATTTTGGTTTATTATTTTCAATAATAAGCCTTTGGAATCGAGCAAGAAAAAAAAAATTTTAACCCCCCCCTCAAAATTTGATGTTTTACGTTTCAAGGTACGTAGAATCCGAAAATCGAATAAAAAAATTTCCGTCCGTCCGCCGTACGCGGCACTTTTCTTAGCAACACTGGACCGATTTGGTTCAAATTTGGTATATGGGCTCCATTTGGGGTCTAGTTGTGCCGCGAAGCTTTTGGTTGATGTAGGTCACTTCTAAGGGGTGAAAATTAAGGGTTGAAATTTTCAAGAGTGCCCTAGCTCGAAAACTCTCGAAATAAAGGTATCGTTTTTTCACCAATTTTAAATAGTACAGAATTTTTAAAAATTTTTGAGACCACCCGGAGCTCTGTAGGACAAACCGTTCGGTCCCTACGAGTGCTTGAAGGTTTTCCATCGATAAAACAGAATCATGAGTGTGAATCGCAAAAGAGGTATAATCGCCGTTCAAATTTTATCTGACTAAAATGCGATCGCTGTTCATTTCTTCGAGTTGTATTCAGTTTTGCCTTCTGCGTAACCAGTAATCAAATTTCCATATCAAGCTTTCTATTTTTCGAATCGAGTGTGAAGCGTTTAGTTCTTTCTAATAAACTTGATTGTGAACGTGAGAAGCCATTATAGTGTGGTAGGTAGTACCTACCAATAGTTGGTAGGTAAAAAAAAATTGGTAGGTAAAACAATGTTTGTAGGTAAAACGCTGCAAATTATTACACAACGGTTTATTATTTTTATACAGATCACTCGCCTACAAAATCACCAACCATCCAATATGAAGAGAAAAAGAAAAAAAATCAAAATCACCAACCATCGATTGCATTTCGGTCAGCTCTAATTTGAACGGAGATTAGGCCTATTTTGCGAGTCACACTCGTGTTTTGATTTATATATATATATATTTCAATATAAACCCTTAAATTTTCGTAGGGAGCGAACGGTTTGTCCTACAGAGCTCCGCGTGGTCCCAAAAAATCCCAAAAATTCTATAGAATCTTAAATTGAAGGAAAAACAATACCTTTATATCAAAATTTTTTGAGTTAGAGCGTTTTCAAAATTTCAAAATTGATTTTGGAACCCTTAGGAGTGACCTACATCAACCAAAAGCTTCGGGGCACAACTAGACCCCAAATGGAGCCTACATACCAAATTTCATCAAAATCGGTCAATGCTAAGTGGCAAAAGTGCCGCGTACGGCGGACGGCGTACGGCGGACGGACGGCCAAATTTTTATTCGATTTTTGAATTCTACGTACCTTGAAACGTAAACCATCAAATTTTGAGGGGGTGTTAAAATTTTTTTTTTCTTGGTCGATTCCAAAGGTTCATTATTGAAAATAATAAACCAAAAACGCTGCAAATCATTGCTCACTGATCAGGTCACTGATCAGCTGAGTGAGCTCCGAAGCCATTTTCAATGCTATTGAATGGAAGTGCTCTTCCAATCGTCTCCAGCATTCGAGGAGATCTTCTTCACTCCTCACATCACTGATCAGCTGAGTGAGCTCCGAAGCCATTTTCAATCCTATTGAATGGAGGTGCTCTTCCAGGCGTCTCCAGCATTCGAGGAGATCTTCTTCACTCCTCACATCACTGATCAGCTGAGTGAGCTCGAAAGCCATTTTCAATCCTATTGAATGGAAGTGCTCTTCCAGGCGTCTCCAGCATTCGAGGAGATCTTCTTCACTCTTCTGATCACTGATCAGCTGAGTGAGCTCCGAAGCCATTTTCAATCCTATTGAACGCAGGAGCTGAAATTTGAGAGGGAAGGTCAAGGGAGAATACAGATGGTGGTAGGTGCTATTGATGGAGAACCAGTGATCTATACAGAAGGATGATCTATACATAAAATAATAAACCTTTGAGCAATGATTTGCAGCGTTTTTGTAATGGGAATGGAATTTTCAATTACTTTTTCCAATTCCTTGTGATGGTAATGGTTTTTCCAATTCCCCATTACTCGTAGTTGGAAAAGTAATGGGTCCTTCCAATTACCCATTACAGGAAGAGTAATGGGTAATGGGAACCCGTTCCCCATTACCACGATTCAATCAGTAAGTTGAACATCCTCAAATTCATAGGGGACCATTCCCAAATTTCTTGGGGACCGCCCTCCCGAATCATAGGAGACCGTCCCACCATCCAATTCGTTGGGGACCATCCTACAATTCATAGGGGACCATTCCCAAATTCCTTGGGGACTACCCTCCCAATTCATACAGGGCCATCCCACCATCCAATTCGTTGGGGACCATCCTACAAGTCATAGGGGACCATTCCTAAATTCCCAACGATCGCTGGATGGTCCCCAACGATTTGGATGGTGGAATGGTCCCCTATGAATTGGAGGATGGTCCCCTATGAATTGGAGGATGTTCAACTTACTGATTGAAAGGTGGTAATGAGGAACGGGTTCCCATTACCCATTACTCTTCCTGTAATGGGTAATTGGAAGGACCCATTACTTTTCCAACTACGAGTAATGGGGAATTGAAAAAATCATAACCATTACAAGGAATTGGAAAAAGTAATTGAAAATTCCATTCCCATTACAGGAATGGGTAATGGTAATGGCAATTACTTTGTTCCTAAAGTAATTGGAATTGGTAATGGGAACTGGAATTCTAACAGCTCTGATTGGAATATTAACAGCTCTAATTTGGGGTCTAGTTGTGCCCCGTAGCTTTTGGTTGATGTCAGTCACTTCTAAGGGTAGAAAAATAAGAGTAAAAATTTTGAAAACGCCCTAACTCAAAAAATTTGATTGTTTTCTATCAAAGGTATTGTTTTTCTATCAATTTTGGATAGTATAAAATTTTTAGAATTTTTTTTTTTTTTAGAATTTTTAGGAGCCCTGTAGGACAAATCGTTCGCTCCCTACGAGAAATTGAGGTTTTGACTTACGGTAAATCAGAAATACGTGTGTGAATCAAAACAGGCCTAATCTCCGTTAAATGCGATCGGTGTTCGTTTTTCTTCATGTTGGTTGGTGTAACAATGGCAAAGCCTTGTTCTTTGCAGACGAGTGATCTATATAGAAAACGCTGCAAATCATTGCTCAAAGGTTTATTATTTTATGTATAGATCATCCTTCTGTATAGATCACTGGTTCTCCATCAATAGCACCTACCACCATCTGTATTCTCCCTTGACCTTCCCTCTCGAATTTCAGCTCCTGCGTTCAATAGGATTGAAAATGGCTTCGGAGCTCACTCAGCTGATCAGTGATCAGAAGAGTGAAGAAGATCTCCTCGAATGCTGGAGACGCCTGGAAGAGCACTTCCATTCAATAGGATTGAAAATGGCTTTCGAGCTCACTCAGCTGATCAGTGATGTGAGGAGTGAAGAAGATCTCCTCGAATGCTGGAGACGCCTGGAAGAGCACCTCCATTCAATAGGATTGAAAATGGCTTCGGAGCTCACTCAGCTGATCAGTGATGTGAGGAGTGAAGAAGATCTCCTCGAATGCTGGAGACGCCTGGAAAAGCACTTCCATTCAATAGCATTGAAAATGGCTTCGGAGCTCACTCAGCTGATCAGTGATCTGATCAGTGAGCAATGATTTGCAGCGTTTTTTACCTACAAACATTGTTTTACCTACCAATTTTTTTTTACCTACCAACTATTGGTAGGTACTACCTACCACACTATAATGGCTTCACACCTTCACAATCAAGTTTATTAGAAAGAACTAAACGCTTCACACTCGATTCGAAAAATAGAAAGCTTGATATGGAAATTTGATTACTGGTTACGCAGAAGGCAAAACTGAATACAACTCGAAGAAATGAACAGCGATCGCATTTTAGTCAGATAAAATTTGAACGGCGATTAGACCTCTTTTGCGATTCACACTCATGATTCTGTTTTATCGAAGGAAAACCTTCAAGCACTCGTAGGGACCGAACGGTTTGTCCTACAGAGCTCCGGGTGGTCTCAAAAATTTTTAAAAATTCTGTACTATTTAAAATTGGTGAAAAAACGATACCTTTATTTCGAGAGTTTTCGAGCTAGGGCACTCTTGAAAATTTCAACCCTTAATTTTCACCCCTTAGAAGTGACCTACATCAACCAAAAGCTTCGCGGCACAACTAGACCCCAAATGGAGCCCATATACCAAATTTGAACCAAATCTGTCCAGTGTTGCTAAGAAAAGTGTCGCATACGGCGGACGGCGGACGGCGTACGGCTTACGGCGTACGGCGGACGGACGGAAATTTTTTTATTCGATTTTCGGATTCTACGTACCTTGAAACGTAAAACATCAAATTTTGAGGGGGGGGTTAACATTTTTTTCTTGCTCGATTCCAAAGGCTTATTATTGAAAATAATAAACCAAAATAATAAACCTTTGTGTAATAATTTGCAGCGTTTTTGTTCAATTTGAAAACTCATTCAAATTTTAGCATCAGAAGAGACCATCAGAAGTTTTGTAAGACCAACCGTGATAACAGACATTAAAAAAGCTAACTCTTTCTGAAGGACACCTTTTTCGAAATCATCATTTGAAATCCGAAAAGGATTTCAATGTACGAGGAAGAAGAACATCAAAATGGGTACTTCTCGCAAACTATCAGTATTTTTTTGGGAAATATTTTATTCGTGTAGCAAATTTGGGTCCTGTAGAATCCATTTTTTTCCAATTTGGCGCTATCAAACTTTTGAACTCCTATGTCCTCTGAGTTCGATGGATTTCACTTTTGGAAAAAATAGATCTGAAGGACTAAACTTCCAGACAAAGTTTGAGAAACTGTATAGTTGGAATTTTTATCTCTATGAGCATCAGTTATTGCGGCTTCAATTATTGAATTTCTTATTGATGGTAATTGGAAATTTTCCAAATTTGAAGTGCCAATACTAAGATGCCTATAGGAAAATCCTAGTAGGGTATTTGCAATACCCATAGAAAATCGAGAAATTTGCCACACACCGATTCAATATTGGCCGAAAAATGGCTGAAAAATACGTAATAAAAATCGAAATGATTCTCTTCGGTACCTCCTTCATAAATTCGTGCACCAATAAAATATGCAAGGATTTTTCATCAAATCCACAGGATTTCTTGCACACAGTGGTAGGCTGAATACAACTTCTAATGCCCCTCGATGTCAGGAAAATATGCTACCAGCGTACATGCCAAAATGTTTACGTTTGCTTCCTCACTATTGAAGATAGAGAAGCTAGGTTTTCAGGATTATTATTTAAGTAAAAGAATCCTCCAAAATAATAATGGTTTAAAACAATTTTCGTTCCAAATATCTTTCTATGGCGCCAATTTTGAGGTTTCAGGATACACTGCTACAAATTTCAACCAAAAGGGATATAATTAAGAGTAAGAAAAAATCGAAACAAGTAAAAATGTAATGTAATAAACAAGGTACCTTCAGTGCCAATCACCTCTGGAAAATTATCTGTTTTTATACTGAGAGGGGAGGTGAGAGAGGTTGTTACAGGTAAGGAAAGTAGTATTCGAATAAAGCCTTACTTCAGATGTTTAAATGCTGCAATAATACGTACTTTTAATCACTCTTAATGAAATTGCCCGACGATGCGATCGATCTCGAGGATAGCTGGATTGGTCTCGTTTCAGGGCTCAACGTCAGTCCCATTCAGGGGTAGAAACTCCGATAAGTAAAGAATTGGCTTCCCTTTTCAGACTCCAATAGCCCATTTTAATAGTTTTCCGGGACACTTCTGCGCCGTTTTAGTGCCTTCGAAACGGCCCGGGGGCCTCATAAAGGGATTTTATTAACCAGGGGGCTCCACTGTGGACTCACTCCGAGGTTTTCCCTTGCAAATTCGCTCTTTCAATTATCGTGGACGGCAATGAGCGAAAGGGAAATATTGTGTTTTTTACTTTCTTAATCGATAGAAATGTTGTAGAGTGATATGACGTCTGGTGGGTAGTGCGAGAATTTCGAATCCTTACCTGTAGAATCCAGAAGAACATGAAGTGAACATTGGGCCAGGACCCACTTAACTTGCAACTTTGGGCATAGATAATGTCTAGCAACATTTTTTCTCTCTACATCTTCTCTTCTCCTCAAATTTTAATAATTAAAATTATTGCAATTATAGCAATTATTGCTTACAAGAGATTAGGAAACTTCCTCCTTAGGAAACATGAAATAGCTTTCATAGGAAATATCTCTAGTGATAGGTAAGTGCACTAGCTTACATTGTAGATGCCCATGATAATAACGAGTGTCGAAACGAAGAAAACAGAGGAAAACTTCTCACGGGAATTTTTATCAAATTTTGAGAGAAGTTCGGGGCTGGGTTGTAGAAAACACCACGTTGAATCAATGAGGATCCTCCGATCAGTACGAGCCATCGTACTCGAGTCATCAACATGATCCAGAACGATTTCAAAATCGTGCTTTGGTATGTTGTCATAAAAAACCTCAACAATCGTGAAAATCAAGTTTGGAATTAGTAAGAGTCTACACTAGCTCGAGTTCTTTGCAGTAAAATGTATGTCGAAATGAACTTTAGGCGTCGATTGAACAACTGTTAACGAGTCGTAGGTAAGGGTAAATATTTGAGGTTACCAAATATCGAATTAAGGTAATAATTAAACGGGAGAGAGAACCTTCGGCGACTACCGAGCAACTGTTAAGAGTTCGAAAAAGATAAGGAAAGTAAAGTACAAATTTCAGTGTTGTGGGAGGTTGGTTGAGAAATGATAAGTCGGATGAGAGGCTTGGAATGGATGAGACCTTCTAGATGAAGAGGCTCTAAATTTCAGGTAGGTAGTTCTATATAATACATAGAACGTATATAATATATAGAACGGTCATATTATGACCGTTCATAGGAAAACGTAACTTGGCTCCCGGAAGAACATTTTTGAGCTGAACGAAAAAAGGAAGTCAGGGTCGAAAATCGACTTTTTGGGTTATTATCGATTCGTTTTGGATATCTAACGTAGTTTCTGAATCTGTAAGCCAATTTACGAATCGATTACAGGAAATCATCAATACATCGCAAAAACCAAGCTACCTATACCTTAGCTTCCCAGGGTCACTTGAACCGACTGCAGTAACGACGTAAGACGTCTGTAGTAACATTAATTTTTTTTTTAACATTTTTGTTTTTTGTGTAGTAACACAAATTTCTGCGACTGTCCAGTCTCAAATAAAAAAAGTCTATCTTTTGGATGGAAACCTACTGCAATACATTCATAACAACAGCGCTAGTGCTAATAAAAAGGAAAAAACATCAGAACCATGTTGAAAAGGTGAGGAAAACTACATCAAACAGTTTCTAAAACTTTGATTGTATTTTTCTCAAAACTGCTTCAACGGATCAAGATATCAAAAATCTGACGAAAAACCTCAAATTGGCTTTGGTGCCCCTACGGACCTGGTGGGCATTCGTGGTGAACGGCACTACTCTAAACTCTTCCCTCTCTGACAACGAACAGTTAGTTATAGTAATATTTAAAAATGTAGAGGCCCTTAGGAAGCTAGATAAAAATTTATTGAACAAGCAAATTTTTATTTTATTTTATTGAAAGTGTTTTTTAAAAAAAAATTCGTAATTGTGCTAACGATCTTATTTTTTATTCTTATTTGTATTATATTTTCCCCCAAAGCTCCTTATAGGCAATTCACTCCCCATTTCCTGATCAATTCAATTAAGTAGGTAATTACTTAGTTAATTATTAACTCTCACGCTCCGATCGGTCATTTACTCGATTCCGAAAGCCCTCTAGTCCTTGATTTATTGGAAAAGATGTAGAAACTTGGAGGAAGAAGTCATGACAGTATTGGAAAATTCATCAGTAGTACATCTCAATTATGGCGATGCTAAATGAAAAGCCTGCTAACAGCAGGCAAAAACAAATCTATTGTGTGAAAATCTATTATTATGAGAAAAAAAAGTTAATGTCGCGGCCTGGAATCGAACCCGGGTCTCCCAAGTTAGGGCGACATACGAATACGGTTGGGGTTTTGGTTTATTATTTCCAATAATCAACCATTGGAATCGAGCAAGAAATTTTTTTTATGCCCCCTTCAAAATTTGATGTTTTACGTTTCAATGTACGTAAAATCCGAAAATAGAATTTTAAAAATCCGTCCATCCGCCGTACGCGTCATTTTTCTTAGCAACCATGGACCGATTTGGTTCAAATATGGTAAATGGGCTCCATTTGGGCTCTAGTTGTGTCGCGAAGCTTTTGATTGATGTCAGTCATTTCTAAGGGGTGAAAACTAAGGGTTGACATTTTCAAGAGTGCCCTAGCTCAAAAACTCTCAAAATAAAGGTATAGATTTTTCATCAATTTAAGATAGTATTGAATTTTTAGAAATTTTAGAGACCTAGCGGAGATCTGTAGGACAATCCGTTTGCTCCCTACGAGAACTTAAGGATTTTCCTTCGATAAAACAGAACCACGAGTGTGAATCACAAAGAGGTCTAATCTCCGTTGAAATTT
>CM019170.2:5022039-5096353 GCA_009739505.2 Apolygus lucorum | reverse complement strand
CTTTTGCGATTCACACTCGTGTTTTTGATTAATCATTAGTCCAACTCTTAAGTTCTCATAGGGACCGGAAGATTGGTCCTACTGAGCTCTGGCTGGTCACATTCGATTAAAAAAATTCAATACTATTTCAAATTGATAAGAAACAATATCATTATATCAAAATTGTTTGAGCTTTAATTTCATCAAAATCGGTCCATGGTAACTAGGGGAAGTGCATTATTTTCAATAATAAGCCATTGGAATCGAGCAAGAAAAAAATTTTAACCCCCCACAAAATTTGATGGTTTACGTTTCAAGGTACGTAGAATCCAACATTTTCCGTCCATCCGCCACTTTCCTTAGTTACCATGGGCCGATTTTGATGAAATTTGGTATATAGGCTCCATTTGGGTTCTAGTTGTGCCCTGAACCTTTTGGTTGATGTCAGTCACTTCTAAGGGGTGAAAATTGAAGGTTGCAAATTACAAGAGTGGTTTAGCTCGAAAACTCTTAAAATGAAGGTATAGTTTTTTCGCCAATTTTAAATAGTATTGAATTTTTAGAATTTTTTGAGACCACCCGGAGCTCTTTAGGACAAACTGTTCGCTCCCTACGAGAATTTAAGGATTGGGCTTACGATAAATCAGAAACACGAGTGTGAATCTTAAAAGAGGCCTAATCTCCGTTCAAATTGTAATTGACCAAAATGCGATCGTTGTTCGTTTTGGATTATTATTTTCAGTCATGAACTTTTCTTTGAATTGTACTCATTTCTGTGTCCTTAGCAACCAGTAATCGAATTTCTTAATAATTAGGGTATAATAATAATTCCTGTTTCTTCGAACTGAGTGTGAAGCGTTTATTTCTTCCAAAAAAACTTGATTGTAAAGTAGGTACTTATGTGGTAGGTTGGTAGTAACTATGTTCGGTAATGGGAATGGCAAAGCCGTGTTCTTTGCAGACGAGTGATCTATATAGAAAAATGATAACTTTTTTGTAATAATTTGCAGCGTTTCATTCGATTTTCGGTTTCTACCTACCTTGAAACGTGAACCAACACATTTTGAGGGGGGGGGGGGGGTAAATCATTTATTCTTGGTCGATTATAAAGTACTTCTTTCAGAATCGCTTGTAACTTCGGATACTCCTTCTTAACTTCTCCTGCAGTTTTGGACGAACCTTCGAGTTCTTCTGTTGCTGAAAAGCAGTGGAGCCACAAATTTCCGATCCCCAGCGTTCTGGAAGAGATCGACGACTTCCTCAGAAGTATGAAGACTATGTTCTTCACCGGCTGGGGGAGATTGTGATGATACTGCAGTTTATTATAATTTCATATATTCCAAGTATTAACCGAATTGCCTATTGTTTTTTTTCTCATTACCAACCGAAATCTCAACTCGAATAAAGCCTTATAATTCGCATTATAATAAACCCAAAATCTCCCATGTTGAGATTTTTTCACACAGAATAATGTGGCCGTATAAATTCGTTTGTGAAAAATAAGGCAATATAAAAACGCTGCAAATTATTAGTCAATTTGAGTATATAGATCATCTGACTCAATACAACGCGTCTTTTCCATTAATACTACCGACTAGCAATAACATGGCTACTCGAGACGGAAAGGTGATATCCGAGAGTTGGGTGTCTTCATTTCAAAATTTGGTTCTTGAGATTCGGAGCCGCTTGAGAAAAATTAACTTTCCAACATTCCCGTTGACGTCTTGTAACCACTAAAACAATTCTATACTTTGAAAATTTATAAATTCATAAATTTTGGAAAATTTGTCTTGGAGCAGACAAATTGAGTTTTTACCCTAAAATGTGCAAATTTTGCAATAACTACTTTCTCAGTCGATTCTAAAAATTAAATTATATCTTGAATTGATAAAAAGACAATACCTTTATGTTAAACTTTAGGTAGGGTGTTTTCAAAATTTCAGCTTGTTATACATTAATAGTTTCAACTCCTTTAACTTTTCCTTGGTTACGTGTAAATCGAACACGTCATTCTCTTCATCTACAAATTTCCTTTTCATTATTCGTTTCACTATGTGTAATTCTATTTAACTGAATAAAGCCTTATTCAGGTTATTCGTCAATCATAACAATTTATTCAGTTAAATATTTGAAATGGAACATATTTTGAAACCGGAAAGATTCAATCTAAAACCGGACGAAGAAGGAGCTTCGCAAGGATGGAAACATTGGTACAAGACATTTCAGAACTTCATCGTGACTGCTAGAATTCCTGCCGACGATCACCTCAAGGTATTGATTAACTTTATATCTCCAATAATATATGAATATATCAGTGAATGTGGGACATATAACGATTCTGTGGCTATTCTGAAAGGTCTATATATTAAACCGGTTAATGAGGTGTTTGCTAGGCACAAACTCAAAACGAGACGTCAAGAACCTGGGGAAACAGTCGACAAATATCTAGAATCTCTCAAATGTCTTGCTAGAGAATGTAACTACAAAGCAGTAACGGCCGAGGTCAATAGGGATGAATCTATACGAGATGCATTCATCGATGGTCTTCAATCCTCACTGATCAGACAGCGTTTGTTGGAAAACCATAGCTTAACTTTAGAAGAAGCTTTCGCTCAAGCTAGGTCACTTGAGCTGGCTCAATATCAATCACTTCAGTACCAATCTCAACCTTGCATCAGTGCTGTACCTAAACTTGATAGTCCAGCTCCTAATACGAGTAACACATATCCCCCCGAGGTATCATCCGAGGAATCTGTCTCTGCGATTAGCTTTAAATGTTACTTTTGTGGCGGACCGAAACATAACAGGGCTATTTGCCCAGCTAGGGAAGCCACTTGCCAATCTTGCGGGATAAAAGGACATTTTCGCAAGGTATGTAGAAGGAAAACCCGGACCCCCAACCAACATTCAAACTGTGTTGCTTCTCTTTCATCTTCTCATTCTCAAAATCCGGAAGCTACTGTATCATCAGTTTCTTGTCTAAAGAAAGCCATTGTTCGTGTGTCAATCAATGGCACACAATCCTCCGCACTTGTTGATACAGGTAGCTCAGCTACATTCATTAATCAAGAAACTGTTCAGAAGCTGAAGATTCCGATTTTTCCGTGTAAAGGCGAGGTCGCCATGGCTTCCACTTCCCTCCATTCATCTGTAAAGGGCATGTGCAAAATCAACTTGAAATTGCAAGGGTATCAATATTTTAACATTAATGTCAGTATTCTTCCAAACCTCTGCGCTGACATAATAGTAGGACATGATATTCTGAAACTACATTCAAGCGTCCATGTCCAGTTTGGTGGGAATGAAGCCCCACTTAACATTTGTAGTGTAGCAGCTGCTAAGGTTGAACCAGCACAACTTTTCAATAATCTTTCTGTGAACTGCAAACCTATATCAATCAGATCTCGAAGGCACACAACCTCTGATCTAAAATTCATTGAATCAGAAATTAGGCAACTACTTTCTGATGGTGTCATTGAAGAGAGCATCTCACCGTGGCGGGCTCAGGTCCTTGTCGTATCGTCAGAAAACCATCGCCGACGGATGGTCGTGGACTATTCCCAGACGATTAATCGATTCACGGAATTAGACGCTTTTCCCCTTCCTCGTATTGAAGATCTGGTTAATAAAGTTGCTTCATTCAAAGTGTTCAGCTCCATTGATCTCAAAAGCGCATATCATCAGGTCTGCATCAGAGAAGAAGACAAACCCTATACAGCTTTTGAAGCTTGCGGGCGGCTTTATCAATTCAATCGAATTCCGTTCGGAGTGAGAAATGGAGTACCAGCATTCCAGAGAACACTTTCTAAAATAATAGATTATGAATCATTAAAGGGTGTCGAAATTTATCTTGATGATGTGACAGTATGCGGTCGTGATCAAGCAGAACATGATAAAAACGCTGCAAATTATTACACAATGGTTTATTATTTTCTATATAGATCACTCGTCTACAAAATCACCAACCATCCAATATGAAAAGAAGAAAGAAAAAAAAAAAAAATCAAAAAAAATCAAAAAATCAACAAAAAAAATCAAAATCACCAACCATCGATTGCATTTCGGTCTGCTCTAATTTTAACGGAGATTAGGCCTCTTTTGCGATTCACACTCGTGTTCTAATTTATATATATATATATTTCAATATAAATACTTAAATTTTCGTAGTGAACGAACGGTTTGTCCTACAGAGCTCCGCGTGGTCTCAAAAAATTCGAAAAATTCTATAGAATCTTAAATTGAAGGAAAAACAATACCTTTATATCGAAATTTTTTGAGTTAGAGCGTTTTCAAAATTTCAAAATTGATTTTGGAACCCTTAGGAGTGACCTACATCAACCAAAAGCTTCGGGGCACAACTAGACCCCAAATGGAGCCTACATACCAAATTTCATCAAAATCGGTCAATGCTAAGTGGCAAAAGTGCCGCGTACGGCGTACGGCGTACGGCGGACGGACGGCCAAATTTTTATTCGATTTTTGGATTCTACGTACCTTGAAACGTAAACCATCAAATTTTGAGGGGGTGTTAAAATTTTTTTTTTCTTGGTCGATTCCAAAGGTTCATTATTGAAAATAATAAACCAAAACTTGGAAAAATTCATGAGGGCCGTAAATAAATATAGTCTCACTCTCAATATGGATAAAAGCCATTTTTCACTAACTTCAATTCACCTACTTGGCTATATCATCAGTCATAATTCATTGAAACCTGATCCAGACCGGCTCTCACCAATTAAAAATCTTCCTATACCAACTTCCTCTAAATCTCTCCAACGGGCTCTAGGCATGTTTGCCCACTACTCACAATTTATCCCCAAATTTGCTGAAAAGATACAAATCATAATGAGAAGTTCGTTTCCTCTGAATTCTGAAGCTATAAAATCTTTTGAACTTTTGAAATCTGACATTTTGAATGCAGTAGTATCTTCTATCAACGGCGAAGCCACCTTGACAGTCGAAACTGACGCTTCGGACTATGCTATAGCTGCAACTCTTTCACAGAACAATCGACCTGTAGCTTTTTTCTCAAAATCACTGTCACCTACAGAACAAAGACATTCGTCCATAGAAAAAGAAGCTCTAGCTATAGTTGAATCCCTGAGGAAATGGAGACACTGGCTTTTAGCTAAACCATTCAGACTCATAACAGACCAGCGATCAGTTTCATTCATGTTTAGTAGCGACCGTCCAGGGAAAATTAAGAACGAAAAAATTATGCGTTGGAGACTTGAGCTCTCGTGTTTCAAATATGAAATAATATACCGACCGGGGAAGGAGAATGTGGCTGCAGATGCACTATCAAGAATCTGCTCAGCAATTGGGGAAAATCTTAACAATTTAGTATCCTTGTGTCGGATCCGCGGAAGACAAGGAATCGCCAGCGGGATATCCGACTTTTTCCAGACCAAGTTCGGAACTGCCGGCTCAGCATTTCGCCGCTTGTCTCCCTTCTTGACGCCCGACCGAGGTTATAAAGACTTCGACCACCGAATTCAGGAGCATCTTTCGCCCAGAACTGATCCCCGACGGAATAGCTCCCGTCCTGTATTCTCAGCGCCCATCTGGAGAAGCCTACTCTGCACCACCTTCGAACTCTGCCTGAAGCTCAGACCCTTGCAGTTCACCTGGACCACCCATCGATCACCGCAGGATCACCGCAGGTACTTCATTGTGGAGAGACTTTAGAGTTGTATAAATAAAGGGGGGTTTTATGTAATAAAAGGGGTTTTTATCATCCTTTTTATGTCTATATATCGACTCTTCCTAATCACCTCTACATAATATCCAGATAGGCTCTGACATAAATGGTGGATGCGCCTAAAAAATAGGTTTCGCCCCCAATAAAATCAATAAAGTTAAGATTTTAAATATAAAATACAGAAATGAAAACTTTGAATTGAATTATTTTAAAACAATAAAAATAATAAATTATTGTGGAAAGAAGTTAAAAATACGATTCTCTTGTCTCTCTCTCATTGGAATTTTTTTTTATATATATATATTTTTTGTGTGTGCATGTGTACTAATTATAAGATTTTCCGTTGTTGAAGTGTTCAGCCTTAGGCTAGGAAACCCTTTTTTTTCTTCCTTTTTTTTTGCAATATATTATCAGAATTTTAAAAGTTTAAATTTTGGACTGCCATTTCTTTGAGAGATACTGTGTGCAAATTTGCTCCCTTGGCAACGATATCCTATATCCGGTTGCATAAGATGAAGGTCAGTAATCTTATAACCCAGAAGGAATTTGCACAACAGACCTGAAAGAAGGTGAGCAGAAAAGTTAAATTCATCCTGAAAATTAGAGGCTGAAAGCACTTAGGTAGGACCCCGAATTTTCAAAGGCATGTCTTGTTCCGCAATACATTTTGTGTAGCTCGTTTACGTAAGGAAACGAGGTACGCAAGCAGCAAAAGTGCTGTCGCCAAAAAATCGTTAACAAATTTGAAGGACCCCTGAATTCAGCAGGTATTCATTCAGCAAAATCCACCTAAGCAGGAGATTTTGTTTAATGACACAACTGTGGAAAAAGGGAATTTTTAAATAAAAATACATCGTCCAACTTAAATTCATCCTGAAATTTTATAATAGGTAATAATCCACTATAGGTAACAATACGGGTGACGGATGACGGATAGCGACTCGACGTTAGTTTTGTTAGTAAAACGACTGATTGATAGGTACCATATTGGAACAGATGAGCCTTTAAGAAGTTTAAATAGACTATCAGCTGCAGAATATGCTGAAATCGTGACTTATTTAGGCCAACCTGTACTTACTAGGGATGAAAATAGGTTATTCATTAATGAAATATGGGCAAAATCAGAATTAAATGTACCGGATTTATTACGAATTATTTTGAATAATGCAAAATATGATGAGAATTATTTAGAAGCTAGAGAGATATTAACAAACCAAGGTTTTGTAATAAGCGAAGAGAATAGAAAAACCGACGATTTAATTGATGAAAACCTAGGTTTACAAGCGGGTAATAATTCAAAAAACGAAACAAAAGAAGGGAATTTAAAACCAGAAATTACGAAAATCACAAAGTCGACTCAAACAATCATCATGGAGAGAACGCCTATTAAAATAACTCCACGGTATTTTTCGGCACAGGCTCACGAAGATATAAATCAGTTTATAAACAGTTGGGAGAAGTTAGCAAGATACCATAATTGGGAACAAAGGGAAATCATGCGAAGTATCCCGAGTTTTTTTCTGTCGGACGCACAGCTCTGGTACGACCAAAATGAAAAAATAGGAAAAATAAGGCCAACTTGGGAAGAGTTTAAATTGCAACTAAGACAGGAATTTCAGGATCCGAGTTTAATAGAATCTGCAAGGATGGAACTGTTAACACTTCAGAAATTAGATTCGGAAACTATGAAACAGTATGTTGATCGGCTAAGGAATTTAGTTTGGAAGGCTGCTCCAGACATGCCTACCAGCGAAAAACAACGAATTTTAGCGGCAGGTATTCCGAACGAATTTAGAATATGTCTTGCCGGAATAGACGATTTTGAACAGGCAGTCATAAAACTATATCAAGTGGAAGCCTTAATTAGGTTACCTAAAAACGAAAAACAGATCGAAATACAAAAACCCCCAAAATCAGAGGAAACCCTATATGAACGTGTTGCGGTTCTGGAAGCGGAGCGCCAGAACAGGGCAGTTGATCACGGATCATTTCAGGATAGAAATCGTAAAAGAGGAAATAGTCAGAATAATCGTGTAAGTAGCCAGAACTATCGTGGGTATAGATATCAGAATTACCGCCAGAATTCTCAGAATTACCAGAGAAATCAAGGCTGGCAAGGTAACCCATATAATCAGGGATTCAATGATTGGCGAAATTCAAGCAATCAACAACAGTTCAACCAATATTCTAGGCCAAATAGAGGGGCATATCGTGGCAGAATACAAACTGGCCGAGGAGCACATAATAGCCAAATCGAAAATTTAGCAAGTGTTTTAGGTAATTTACTGCTACAACAAGCCCCATCTAATAGTGGTCACCAAAATAGGGGAACATTTTATCAGAATCAAAAAAACTGATAAAGGGGACAGTTGGATTAAGTCATGATAACTGCCCCCAAAATCAGAGAACTATGGGTAAAATTAATATGCCAAAAAACGTAAGATGTAAACAACCCTTGATAAAACTACTTGTAGGTAGGTATATATTACATGCATTGTGCGACACGGGAGCTAGTGTTTCCATAATTCATGAAAAATATGTTGAAAATAAGACAGATATGAAGTCAACAAACGTACAGTTATATGCTATAGATGAAAATAAATTAGAAATTCGTGGAAAAATAGATTTAAATTTAACAATTACTGACGATAATGGGATTGAAAAGCAACTTATTCAATCATTTTATGTCTGGCGACCAAGTATACACGAACAGACTTCTCAAAAAGCATTAGTTATATTGGGGAGAGATTTTTTTTATAACCAAAATGCCATAATGGACTTTAAGCAACAGATTATTGTAGTACAAGGTTCAAACATATCATTTAAGGATGAAAACGAAGATTTCATAAAAAATTCATGTGGTTTAGTTGTTACACGAGGCAAAAATCAAAAAGTTGAAAATGTAAAATCAGAGACTTGTGGATTAAAGACTCGAGAATCGAAAGGGAAAAGAATCGAAAGTAGGCCACGGGAGAACAATAAACAGTCGTTGAATTACACATTTAAAAGGCATAGCAATGAAACGCTGCCTAGACAGATTCCAGAAGAAACGGCGAATCAAATTACGGAGGCCAACGAAGGACGACTCAGTTCAGTTACCTTCCCGGCTGGGGAAAGAATAAGTGGGTCAAGTCAACTTCAATTGTTTCAAGATGCGTTAGACGTTCATGAAATTACATATAAAAAAATTTGCAAAAAGCTAAATGTCAAAAATACAACATGTACAGAAAAATTGTTGGCACAGATTTCGCAATTATTGGGAATCAATTTGGTTTATTATAATGTATCACAGCAAAAAGCCCAATATTACCAATTCAAAAATCGACCTCAGAGAATACATATATATTTTATAGAACATTCACTAACAAGATTTTCATGGATAAAGCCAAACCCACATCTAAAGAACAGTTTCAAAGTCCAGGCAACAATATACAAGACACCTAACAGAATTAAAGGGGTAGTCATACAGAAGGAGAAATCAGACGTAAAAAATATAATCAAAGATCATGATAAAGGTACTAGAGCGATAATTAAACTTCAACCAGAATGGAGACAGATTATTAGCAACGTGCAAACTAATGAAAATAAGAATATTGTAAAGGGTTTTAAAACTTATTTTGAAGGTCGGAAAGAGCAAATCAAGGATTACAAAGGGATTAGATTAGATATAAATCCAGAATTAACGGCAAAAGACCATAATGAAATAGTAGCAATTTTAAAGCGACATGAGAAAGCCTTTGTGTTAGATGAATATGATATCGGGAAAGCGAAATGCCAATCAATAGGAATCCCATTGATCACGAACAAGCCAATAAAATGTAAAACTTTTAAACGTAACCCCCATGAAATGAACGCAATGAAGCAAGAGATTCAAAAACTTGAAAACAAAGGCATTATCAGGAAATGCTCAACTCCATATAGAAGCCCGTCTTATTTAGTCAAAAAAAAGATGGTAACTTCCGCATGATTACAGATTACAGGGAATTAAACAAGGTTATTGATTATCAAGCATCAGGAGCTTATACTGGGAGAACCGCTCAAGAAGCTATTCAATTCGCTTCACAAAAATATATTTTGAGTTCTTTTGATTACGCGAGTGCATGGCATCAAATACCAGTAAAGGAAGAGGACCAACATAAATTAGGTTTCGCGGACCACAATAATGATACGTGGGTGTTTAATTATCTGCCTATGGGATTGAAAATATCGACGGGAAAATTCATAGAAATAGCGGAAAATACATTAAAATCGTTAATCGATCAACAACAGGTAACGCAATATGCAGATGACGTTTGTCTGGGGTCAATGGATATGACAGAACATAAAATCAACATGGACAAAATGTTAACATTGATAGAAGACAAAGGGTTGAAATTAGGTGCGGATAAGGTTCACATAGGATATCAACAGATTAAATTGTTAGGAAAAGTTGTAGGTTCAGGCAAAATTCAGACTGATCCAGAAAAAATAAAAACTCTTTTTGCTATCCCTCCTCCAACTACTAAAAAACAGGTTCAATCTTTAGTAGGAATGTTTGGATTTTTCAGGGAACATATTCATAATTTTGCATCAGAAATTCAACCAATAACGGACTTGTTGAGAAGTAGTAATAAACAGCAGGCAAAAATAATATGGGATAAACCACAACAGGAATCTTTAGACAGGATGAAACAGTTATGTTCTCGAGCGCCGATTTTAAGGACATATGATGAGAAGAAACCAGTGGTTATACTTGTAGATTCTGCAGCTCATGGGGTAGGAGCAGTAACTGTGCAGAATCATAGAGGGAAATGGTATCCACTAGAATTTTTTTCAAAGAGATACAGCCCAACACAAGCAAGGTATTCAGCAACTTACTTAGAATTAACAGGAATTTGCATAGCCGTACAGAATGCACGACAATATATACATATGTCTCCATTTGAAACGATAGTAATAACAGACCATGCTGCTTTAAAATTCGTGAACAACATTAAAGAAGTTCATTCAAAAATTTTTAAATTGAGTTTAAAACTTAGTGAATTTCCAATAAAAATAATGTATGCAAAAGGAAAAACGATGTCTATGTGTGACCATTTAAGCAGATTTGGTGAAAGTCAGATCATGGACGAAGAAACCTTAGAACCAATTACTTTGCAGTCGGAAAATATTTGTGTGGTAACTCGTCAACAGGCAAAACAATTGGAAGAAGAAAAGAGATTAGCCCAAAATCCTCAAGTAGATATGAGTAAGGAAGGAGTGAAAGATCAATATAGTAGCGGTACACTGGAAACTTTTCAGCACTCTGAAGAATATCTTTTAGCGATAAAAAAGGACGATTTTGCAACAGAAATTACACAAATTATGCTAGGAAATAAAACATCGTCTAAGTTATTGAAAAATCAATCGCGGAAATATGAATTGGATGATATGGGATATTTATGGAAAAAAGCAGGGGATAGGAAATTACTATATATTCCAGTTTCTTTGAGAAGACAATTAATTACTACATATCATGATAATATGAGTCATCCAGGTAGAAAAAACACGTTGAAATTAATGAAAAATAAATTCTACTGGCATTCTTTAGTGAGCGATGTGACTAATCACGTTCTAAGTTGTGATATATGCCGCACGACAAAAGTTAATACACAGAAACGAGGAGGAGAACTTAAGGAAATGAAACCCATAACGGAATTTCCAAATGATGTTTTACAATGTGACTTTTTAGGGCCGATAGAATGCTCGCAAAATTCAAATCAACGACAGTCGATTTTGTTAATGGTAGATTTGCATACACGTCATCTTCAATTACAAATTTGCAAAAATCAAACCGGAGAAGAGGTGATTAATGCTTTAAAAAAATATCAGTACACTTGGGGTTTTATAAAAAATTTACAAACAGATAACGGTAAGTCCTTTAAAAATCAAGCAGTTAGTGAGTATTTGCAAGAAATGGGAATCCATCAAAATTTCTCAAGCCCGTATCACCCAGCATCTCAGGGAGCCACAGAAAGACGAGTAGCAATTGTCACCCAAGCGATTCGACAAGTACAACAAAAAGAAATTCACTGGGAACCTTATCTAAAAAGAATAGAGTTCAATTTGAATAATCAATATTGTAAACGAATAAAAATGACGCCATTTTTTGCTATGTTGGGACGTGAGTCACGAATTCCAGATGTAACCGGATTTCATGCACCACAGGAAAATGAAAATGTTAGATTATGTCAAATGCAAAAAAATTGGAAAGAAATTCAGAATTCACATAAAATAGCCCAAGATCAAAACAAAAAGCAATTCGACAAAAAAAGGACTGGTATACAGTATAAAGTAGGAGATTACGTATACTTTAATAGGAATAAATTGACAGATGGACAAGATATAACGAACAAGTTTAAGAAAATTTATTTAGGACCAGCAAAAATAGTGCAGGCACATGGTAATGGTGCATACACAGTCTTACGAAAAATAAAGGATCGTGAAATACAGCAGAGAATCAATATAGATCAAATAGTACCAGGTCTAGCTTGTGAAAGAAGACCAATAATTTAAAAATACAATATTACAAAGAAATAAGAATTAGGGAAAAAATTTAAAAGTACAAACATAAGATTATACAATTAATTAGCAGAAAACAAAGTTAGAAAATGGTTGCTTAATCTGAGGGATTTGAAAAATTGAGTCATGAATCGATTTTTCAAAACGCTGGACGTAAAACCATGGATTTTGCAATCATACTCCAAGCAGATACAAAGAAACAGAAAATAAAAACAAAGAAATACAATTTTTTTCAAATAGTAATTAACTTGCCCCTTCGAGACGCGTAAGCTCTAAAAACCGCACAACAGACAAGTGTAGCGGGCTTTGAACAATGTAGGCGTTATAAATAACGGAGAAATTTTTTTTTTCTCTCTGTTTCTGGAAATTACGAGAATATGAGAAATCTAACAGTACTATAATGATTTATAATGGAACGGTGATGATAGAAATTAAAACATATGAACCAATTTTAATAACATGCAACGAAACATGTATACTGAGCATAGATGGAAGAAACCATTTCTCGCAAACTAATCAGATTAGGGCTTCGGATTTAGTTTTGGTTCAATTTAGAGAAACTAAGGTACCAACATCAATAACAGTAGACCAAAATAATGAAACAGAACAGATAAATGCTTTGGAACAATATTTGACAGAAGAAGATCCATTCAGAAAAATGGGTAAATTAATCGATTTAGCACCAAAACTGGAACACGAGACAAGCACGCTACCATGGTGGGAAAAAGAAATTCGTTGGAAGCATTTGTCAATAGGAACAACATTGTTAATCGTTTTATTTTTGAGCAGTGTGGGACTATTATACTGTTACTTCAGTCGAAAAGGACAGGCAAACCCCCCTACCTTTCAAACCAGTGTCCAGCTGGTCCCACCACCTATTAATTCCAGCCACGAAATATTGTCAAAGTAATTAAACAATTTTTTTTTAAATGTTATAGAAGATTAAGGAAGAGTTGATATATCAAGGGTGATATAAAATATAATACAAAATAGGAAATCATGTTAACTATAATCCAAATGAAAGGGAATGAGTCATAGTGATACAACAAGTTATAGTGTTTAAGGGTTTTATGATTAAAATGTACATAGATAACAATTTATTGTTTGATTAATATCAAATTAGGAATTTGAAATTGGGGTATTGTATATGATTTTATGATTATGTGATTTATTGTTTGATTAATATCAAATTAAGAATTTGAAATTGGGGTATTGTATATGAATATATATATTAGATGTAATTTGGTTTAGACGTAAATTTGTTTAAATAAAACAAATTATTACACATTATGATGAAACTAATATTTTTTTTTTTTTCTGATGAACTTTACATGTGGTGCCACAATGCAGGACTGATGCAAATACGAAGTAGGAATGAAGTGATACGCTGAATGAAGCGATAAGTGGACGCAGATATGATTGTAAGAAATGTCAAGGGACCGATGGTAAATTGAGATGTATCTATGTAATACTATTAATAATATTTTGTTTGTTAAGATAACACTCCACACAACGGACATAGCAGAGAGGATTATGCAGACAGGTGTACCAAGGCAGAAAGGAGCGAGCAGAGAGGTTCACGCAGAGAGAATCACGCAGAGAGGACCAAACAGAGGATAATGCAGAATACTACTGAAGGATATCAATTTAATAGCAGTTGTAAATGTTACAGGTGTAAACAGTCTTTTATTTCCGGGAGGGGGAGATGTCGGATCCGCGGAAGACAAGGAATCGCCAGCGGGATATCCGACTTTTTCCAGACCAAGTTCGGAACTGCCGGCTCAGCATTTCGCCGCTTGTCTCCCTTCTTGACGCCCGACCGAGGTTATAAAGACTTCGACCACCGAATTCAGGAGCATCTTTCGCCCAGAACTGATCCCCGACGGAATAGCTCCCGTCCTGTATTCTCAGCGCCCATCTGGAGAAGCCTACTCTGCACCACCTTCGAACTCTGCCTGAAGCTCAGACCCTTGCAGTTCACCTGGACCACCCGTCGATCACCGCAGGATCACCGCAGGTACTTCATTGTGGAGAGACTTTAGAGTTGTATAAATAAAGGGGGGTTTTATGTAATAAAAGGGGTTTTTATCATCCTTTTTATGTCTATATATCGACTCTTCCTAATCACCTCTACATAATATCCAGATAGGCTCTGACACTTGCATGAAGCTCTGTGTCATCCCGGACAGACAAGATTTTACCATTGGGTGCGCAGTAAAAACCTCCCTTATTCTTTAGAGGAAATTCGAAAAGTCGCAGCAGCTTGCCGTGTGTGTGCAGAGGTCAAGCCGAGATTTCACAAACATGAGGGTCATTTAGTAAAAGCAACTCAACCATTTGAGAGATTAAATATGGATTTCAAAGGCCCATTGCCATCAAGCTCTAGGAACCACTACCTACTGATACTTGTCGATGAATACTCCAGGTATCCCTTTGCATTTCCTTGTAAGGACACCAGTGCAAGCACTGTCGTTTTGAAACTCAAGGAAATCTTCTCCCTATTCGGTGTCCCTGCCTATATCCATTCTGACAGAGGATCGAGCTTCATGTCACAAGAACTCAAATCATTCTTGAATGCAGTGGGAGTCTGTACCAGCCGTTCAACTCCATACAATCCTCAGGGAAATGGTCAAGGAGAGAGATATGTAGGAATCGTATGGAAGTCGATAGAATTGGCATTGAGAAGCAAGAACTTAGACATATCAAGATGGGAGGATTTTTTTTTTTTTTTTTTTTTTTTTTTTATATTTAAATGAAATTCACAACATGCTCCACTTTTACTGTACTACATGTTATTTGTTACTTAATTAAAAACTAATCACACAATCTTTTTAAATATAATGAGGAAAGTAAAGATAACAAAATAAGGGAAGAAACAGAAATTACGAAATAAAATATAGCTCATTAGGGATTTCCAATCCATCCAAATGTTTCAAAAACTTCCGCAGGGGCCTGATGTACAGATCGATGAGATCGGGATCCGACGGAGGCCACACTCCACCCCTGACAACCACATCCCTGATGAAGGGGGCGCGATGCTGCTCTAGAAGGGGGCAGTCAAGAAGTAGATGATGGAAGGTCTGAGGTGTCGAGACATCACAAGAACACGCTGGCGAACTTATTATTTTGAAACGGTGGAGATAATGCCTGCAGCGACCATGGCCTGATAATATTTGCGTCAGTCGGTAATCGTCTGGGATGATCACCCGCTGCCGCGACTCGATTGACGGGAAAAATCTCTTGGTGTGTTCACCTTTCGTCGTATCATTCCAGCGCATTTCCCACCTCCTCATTCCGTCGCCAATCAAGAACTGCTTCAGAGTTGTCTTAGGGAAGAGACAGTATGAAGTTACTCTGACTATCTCCAATGATGCCTCCTTTGCCAACATATCCGCCCGCTCATTCCCCACATCTCCCGCATGTGCCTTCACCCATCGCACGTTCAAGGGCACCAAAGCCACGGCTAGTTCCAATATCAGCTTTCTTCCAGCTTCAATTAGTTGATTATGGCAGTCTGGATTCCTGAGTGACTCAATACACACCTTACTGTCGGTGAATACTGAGAATCCCGTATCTCGGTGCTGTGGGTGGATGGCCTTAATCCACTCCAGAGCCTTCACGAGACCTAGCGCCTCCGCCTGATTGTTGGAACAGCAGCCATCCAGTCTAAACTTTGCTTGTTCCAGCTCCCGGTCTCCACAGTATACCACGAAGGCACAACCAACTGAAGCTGACGTTTTGCTGCCATCAGTATATATAGAGAGTACCCTATCCTATCCCTATCTAAGATGGGAGGATGTTTATCAAGAAGCTCTTCATTCAATACGCTCCCTCTTATGCACATCAACGAACTCAACACCTCATGAACGAATGTTCAGTTTCACTAGAAGATCAAGTAATGGAACCACCACTCCCTCATGGTTGATGAATCCTGGACCAGTTCTAATGAAACGACATGTGAGGCATTCCAAATTCGATCCCATCGTAGATGAGGTTTATCTTCTCGAAGGGAACTCTGAGTACTCTCATGTCAGACTACCTGATGGCAGGGAAACGACTATTTCCACGAGGCACCTTGCGCCTATAGAATCGCCGTTGGAGAACATCGCACAGGACAACCTTCGGTCACCTGATGGATCTCAGCAACAGAATACTGCAACATCGCCATCTATTGAGATTTCACCTTCCCAAGCGAGTGGAGCTCAAAATGGAAACATGCCTGTTGTAGAACCAGAAGAAACATTTCAACCAGATGAAGTACCTCTGCGAAGAAGCTCGCGTGTACGAAGAACACCCCCTTACCTAAAAGACTATATTGTAGGAGGGGTGAATGTTATACATTAATAGTTTCAACTCCTTTAACTTTTCCTTGGTTACGTGTAAATCGAACACGTCATTCTCTTCATCTACAAATTTCCTTTTCATTATTCGTTTCACTATGTGTAATTCTATTTAACTGAATAAAGCCTTATTCAGGTTATTCGTCAATCATAACACAGCTATTATTTTTCAACGCTTAAAAATGACTGACATCAACCAAAAGCAGTTTTATTTTACTTTTTACCAAAAGCTTTGGGGCACAACTAGACCCCAAATGGAGCCCATTTACTAAATGTCATCAAGATTGATCATGGTAAATAAGGAAAGTGCATACGGCGGACGGATGGCAAAATTTGTATTCGATTTTCAGATTTTACGTACCTTGAAACACAAACCAACAAATTTTGTAGGAGGGAGTTTACAATTTTTTCTTCTTTGTCGATTCCAAAAGTTTATTATTGAAAATAATCAACTAAAATCTTAAAAGTGAAAAGAGTGGCATTTCACGGGAGTAAAAAAATGTTTTCGGGCAACTTTGATCAGAAATCAGTCGTAGAATCGATCCCTGAAGTTCGGCCTTCCTGTTGTGAGTACACCCTGTATAATAGCTATTGACGCTATTGCAATATCTTTTAGAGAATTTTCAAGTATGAAGAAGCTATTGCT
The DNA here is from genome assembly GCA_009739505.2 of Apolygus lucorum. NCBI lineage: Eukaryota > Metazoa > Arthropoda > Insecta > Hemiptera > Miridae > Apolygus > Apolygus lucorum. Next base: position 5,079,147 of record CM019170.2, on the reverse strand, counting down.
ACGGCCTCAAAATTTTTTAAATGGACTTTTTCGAAAACTTTTTTCACAGAAATCCGTTTTGAAACATTCTGAAACAATGTTTTCAGAATGTTTCAAAACGGATTTCTGACAATGTCTTGAAACGTAGGTAAACCAACAAATTTTGAGGGGGGGGGGGGGGTTAAACAATTTTTTTTTCTTGGTCGATTCCAAAGGTTCATTATTGAAAATAATAAACCAAAACGTTCAAAAATCATATTTCAGATTTTAACGAAAATTCGCTCATTAACTCATGCTGCATGAAGACTTTTAGGTTACCACATGATCGGGACCTATGAGTAGGAACGTTGTGGGAAGAAAATACACAAGGTGTTTTAGAAACCCAAGTTTGGTCAACTCAACCTCTAGCTATATAAATACTTACAAAACCAACTGTCGTAAAGTTGTTTTATTGCCGCACGGATCGACATTCAGACTCCGGAGTCTCCCGGTATTGAAGGGAAACTCTTTTTTTTCAAAAAGGCTTTTCTATATCCCTTTCTACAGTGTACCTCCCATTCAAATGTTCTCCTCTCCTTTTCCCCGTGTAAAAGTGGAAAGAGCCAATAAATCAAGGCGAGTTGTTATTCACCGAGCGTCAAACCCCTCCAGGACTCTACAAGGTATCCGATATTGAGGAGGACGATGTGGATTGGCGATGACCCAGTTTATTTTAGAATACTCCGGATAAACCGTTCGTCTGAATCGCATCGGATTTTGCGAAGGAAGAACTAAGTTTTTTCCTTCACTAGACGCGAAAATCCAATTTTTTCGTGTTGAAGGATTTCCAGAGGATAAAAAGAGCTGATATTGGCCTACCGGATCGGTGTTCAAGTCGTGTTTTGCTTCCTCACTACTTGTGGTAGTGAGGAATTGTGTTTATTCGGAAATGAGATTTTTTATCGGATTTCCCAGCGTTTTCACTGAAATACGAGTATCTCACAATTTTCAGCTAGGAATCTTTTGCATTGTAGTAGTAGGTCATGAAGAGACTGAATTAGGTAATTTCTCAATACTAATGGGCTCATTCCTGCAGTAGCTTGGTTTTCCTCCCTTATTCTCAATTTTTGAGTACTCTTTCACATTGATTGCCTTGATCGGCATTATTTGATCCTCCCACGCCCTTTCACTTTGGGCTAAAAGTAATCCTTTCACTGTAATCTACACCCATCAGATTATGAGCGCCTCTCACTTCCTCGACCAATATGATACTAGCTCCCAATCACCTGCGACTTTACACCGTCAATTCTACAACCGATTTGTGACAAAAAATGTCCAGACATATTTATTTTTTACTCAACTTAGTAAAATGTTTTTTTTTTTGGTTTATTATTTTCAATAATGAACCTTTGGAATCGACCAAGAAAAAAAATGTTTAACACCTTCTCAAAATTTGATGGTTTACGTTTCAAGGTACGTAGAATCCAAAAATCGAATAAAAATTTGGCCGTCCGTCCGCCGTACGCGGCACTTTTGCCACTTAGCATTGACCGATTTTGATGAAATTTGGTATGTAGGCTCCAATTGGGGTCTAGTTGTGCCCCGAAGATTTTGGTTGATGTAGGTCACTTCTAAGGGTTCCAAAATCAATTTTGAAATTTTGAAAACGCCCTAACTCAAAAAATTTTGATATAAAGGTATTGTTTTTCCTTTAATTTAAGATTCTATAGAATTTTTAAAATTTTTTGAGACCACCCGGAGCTCTGTAGGACAAACCGTTCGCTCACTACGAGAATTTAAAGTTTGGACGTACGATAAATCAGAAACACGGGTGTGAATCGCAAAAGAGGCCTAATCTCCGTTCAAATTAAAGCTGACCGAAATGCGATCGATGTTTTTCTTCATGTTGGATGGTTGGTGGCTTTGCAGACGAGTGATCGATATAGAAAAATAAAAAATAATAAACCATTGTGTAATAATTTGCAGCGTTTTTACTATTGACTTATTTACCTTACAGGCTTTAGCAGTGTGGCTGTCGATAAGTCATAGGAAAATTTTGGTTTATTATTTTCAATAATGAATCTTTGGAATCAACCAAGGAAAATCCAGTTAAAAGTTGATGGTTTCCTCCCATCAAAAGTTTTTGGTTTAGGTTTCAAGGTACAGGTAGTACGTAGAATCGGAAAATCGAATAATAAAAGTTTTGCCCTCCGTCCACCGTACGCGGCACTTACCATGTTACCATGTAACGATTTTGATGAAATTTGGGATAAGGGCTCCATTTAGGGTCTAGTTGTTCCACAAAAATTTGGATGTCAGTCACTTCTAAGGTTTGAAAAATAAGGGCTAAAATTTTCAAAACGTCCTAGCTCAAATGTTTTCAATGTAAAGGTATTGTTTTTAGAATCGAATAAAACCATCCAGAGCTCTGTTGGACCAAGTTCTCCCTATGAGAACTTAACTCACGATAAATCAGAAACACGAGTGTGAATCGCAAAAGAGGCTTAATCTCCGTTCAAGTTTAAGCTGAGCTTGTTTGTTTCTTCGAGTTGTACTGAGTTTTGCGTCCTTAGCTACTAGTAATCAAATTTCCTAATGAAAGCGCCCTCAACTCTTTATTTCTTCGAATTGAGTGTGAAGCGTATATATATATCTTCAAAATAAACTTGATTGTGAAAAATATGGTTGGTAGGTATTGGCTAGTGCAAAGCTATTTCTTTTTGCAGGCGAGTGATCTAAGAGTATAATATAGAAAAATAATAAAACTTTGTGTAATACAAAATATAGAAAAATGAAAAAAAAAGAAAATATAGAAAAATAATAAAACTTTGTGTAATAATTTGTGTTATTATGGGCATATGGTACGTAATTATGGACGATGACGACTGATGAGAAAAGAAGCTTTATTCGACAGACTTCTGAGAGAGAACAGGACGACATCTTGAATACAGCCAAATGAATATATAAACCTTCTAGATAGTAAAATAATATATAATAAAACAATATTTGCTTCTAATAATTTATATAGTATTATTTAATTAATAATTAATAATTATATAAATTATATTACACAACAATTTGTAGTTTTTTTTCTCACAAATTACGAGTAGTTGTGGAGTCGACCCCCGCCGGTGGTTCGACTTCACCGTTAACACTCAGTATGTGCTGTGCTTTCTCTGGTGCATCTTCAGTTCCTGTTTGTTACTGATGTTGACCTCACCGTCGAAATAGATTCAAAACTGTAGCTCATTTATTTGGACTGAGTCGCCACAACTTCGTCGCTGGTTTACTCCGTAGTTCACATCGAAGAGAACGGAGGTTACTCTCGGGGAGGATAGGCAAAACCCTCAAGACTCTCCGGTCTTGCGTTTTGTTGCCTAATCAGAACCCCTTGAACCCGGGCAGAACTGATGTGTGGCCGAACAGATTTCCGTTTTATTTTGAATAAATTAATTTGATAACTCAACCTATTTTAAAACGATGAAAAACAGTACATTTATATCGAAAGATTTTGAGCTAGGGCGTTTTGAAAATTTCAGTCCTTATTTTTCACCCCTTAGAAGTGACTGACATCAACCAAAAGACTGACACTGACTCAATTTTGGGTGCCTTCATTAGGAAATTTGATTAATGGTTGCGAAGAACGCTGAACTGAGTACAACTCAAAGAAACAAACAGAGAAAGCATTTCGGTCAACTAAATTTTGAACGAAGATTAGGCCTCTTTTGCGATTCACACTCGCGTTTCTGATTTATCGTAAGTCCAATCCCTAAATTTTGATAGGGACCGAACGGTTGGTCCTACAGAGCTCTGGGTGGTCTCATTAGATTGTGAAAATTCGATATTATTTTAAATAGATAGAAAAACAATATCTTCATATTGAAAGTTTTGAGCTAGGGCGTTTTGAAAAATTCAGCCCTTATAAATTAAATTTCATTCGATTTTTGGATTCTACGTACCTTAAAACGTAAACCAATAAATTTTGAGGATGGTTAAAAAAATTTTCTTCATCGATTCTTGGTCTGTTATTGAAAATAGTAAACCAAACACCGTCTCTATTTCATTATTGAAAAACAATGCCTTTATAATAGAAGTCTTCATGCTAGGGGTATTTTGGAAGCGCCAACATTTACTTTTTACTTCTTGGAAGTAACCTACATCAACCAAATTATTCTGGACACAACTAGACCCCCAAATGGAGCCCTTACACCAAATTTCGTCAAAATCGGCCCATGAAGTGCCGCGTACGGCGAAGAGACGGAATTTTCTTTATTCGATTTTGGTATATTCTTTTCATTATTCATCCATTGAAATCGAGGAATGGAAAAAAGGTTCAACTCCCTCTCAAAATTTTATGGTTCACTACGTAGACTCCATACTAAGTCTGGGGTGAAGGAGGACAACGCTCAACAGAAAAAAATAACCAAGCACTAACAACACGTTTTAGACTATTCTGAATCCAAATCAGCGAAAAAACCCCATAGGTGTTTGTCTGTCTGTGTGTATGTGACAAATTGTTGGTACGTACTCTGAGCGTAGTTTTCAACTACGTGGATTTTTGGTGAGCTCTGCCCAGGCCTCAATTGCCAGCCGATTTACGAGAATTTCTTTTATTAACTCAGTGTTTGAGCATGGGAAGGTGGTTATAAAATGACCTGGTCCGAACTCAAACTTAAAAAAAATTATTATTTATTCTGGTAAATAAAATTCTTTGTAGAATGAGAAAAAAAAGAAAGAATATATCGCCTACCTAGGAGCTCCTTTTCCTAGCAGAACTTATATAATAAATTACAATAATTTTCTTCTTGATTTTGGTTTAAAAAATGTCTTTTGTGATTCGACGATTTCGGCGATGTAGGTATTTAGTTGGTGGAATCCGCACACCAGCTCAAAGGATGGAGGCACGCTCTGATGGTGAAATTGGAAGGGTCTTACCTTGTAGTTCCACAAGAATGATACCCAATACCTTTAGGTAGGGTTGTGGCAAGATCCACCAGAACCTCTTCCAATGTTGCGCAGAGTTTGATTAGAGTTAGATGAGTTGAGAGCAGAAGTTAAGAGATAGAGAGAGCCGAGGTAGAGAGGTGCTCCAGAAAGCTTTGGCTGGAGCTGAAAACGAAAAAGAATGGAAATCTTGAATATCTGGAGATATGCATATATTCTCAAGAAATACGGGCAGTACTCCAGGAATCCGATACATACATTCCAGTGATGAATAGATGGGTCGAAGAGTGAAGATCGGGATACTGATGACCCAAAAAGATGGCGATTTGCCGCGAGGATACTGATGACCTCGTGGAAGGCGTAGTGTGGCCAGAAAATGTTTAGATAGGTAGTAGAACTTGATAGTGCTTCAGAGCGCATGAAGACAAAGACTGCTGGTAGATGCGACGGGAGGTGCCTCACTTGAATCCCCACTCACCCACTGATCACACCACTCGCGTCATAATCCCATCGATAAAGTCTTAGAAGATAAAACAAGGCAAAGGGCAAGGATCGGCCTGAACACTCAGATAACTTCCGAATTGCACATTATTTCACCAGAGTATCGAAATTTGAATGGGGAGGAGGCGAATGGGGGATCATATTCCCAAAACATCCAATTTTCCAATTTTTCGGTTCCTGTTAGCTTACGAATTGTACCCAAGCTTTGAAATTGAGGGAACATTATCTATGTACCTCTGGATTTTCATTAACTATTCTCTGTGCCACCGCGGAACATATCAGTTGTGCCACCATGGTGCTGGGACACCATAAATGGTTTTAAAACGCTGTTCAAATTCGCGGCCCTCATGCCGCAAGAAATTCATCCTGGGTGAGGTGTGAGGGGGGGGGGGGGGGCACAATTTCTCACTCGAAGTACTAACTAAATTACATTGAGTGAAACAGTTTTTTGCTCTAGGAAGGTAAATAAAAATGCAAGTTTTATCGCTTACCTACAACTGGTTTAATTGACTGAATGCTTATCCAATGGGACATCCCCTGAAATGCATGCAGTACTTAACAATATGTTTGTCAAATGAAATATTTATCAACCTACCTAATAGTGTCAATTTCGGTTTATTATTTTCAATAATAAACCTTTGGAATCGACCAAGAAAAAAATTTACCCTCCTCGAAGTTTGTTGGTTTACGTTTCAAGGTGCGTAGAATCCGAAAATCGAATACAAAATTTTCCGTCCGTCCGCCGTACGCGGCACGTTTCTTAGCAACCCTGGACCGATTTGGTTCAAATTTGGTGTATTCGTTTTATCCTCGAGACTCAATAATCGATTATTTTCGATATCAAACATAACCTTCTCAACATAATCTTCTCTGACCCGATCAGCTGGTCGTGAAGGGGCGCCATTTGCGCTCCTATCCAGCAAGGTTATTCTGTTTACATACCAAGTTTCTTGGTACGTAAACAGAACGATGGTGATAATATTCTTTAAAAGCAATTATGTAATCGTTATTATTATGTCTCCCTTGTGGGTTAGATGTCTGACAAGAAATTCCATACTCAGTATGTGTCTTAAGATACATCTCTGCAGTGGTTTAGACCCCTTTGAGCAGAGTGTTGTTGAGTTTGACGACGATTCTCCTGACATAACTCGCGAAGATCTCGTGGAGTATCTTGTTTGAAGACGGATTTCATATCCCTGAAGCAACTGAAGTGCTGCAAATCTTTGGATCCGCACAACTTCGTTAATTCAGGGCATGTGAAATCCGTCTCATGCAAGGTAATCCCAGGTGACAAGGTGGTGGTGTTTGGAAAGGTAAGTAATTCAAATGTTATCCAATTATTATTAGGTTAATTGAAATAATAACGATGTATGCCATGTTTTGGGCAGGTAGTAGATTCAGCAACGGTCGTTTGATGAAAATAATGTTATGATAGCATCCCCTGCCCATTGCTAAGTCAACATTGTTATGAAACTTTGAAAAATCATGGGAAAAGATCTACTCATGATAGAAGAATCCAGTTGATACCAAAACTCTCAGTGAGGGCTCTACTTTCAATTAAAAATTATAATAAACCACTTTCCCGACTCTAGCACGCACCCTACTTCGAGCCATGAAGCAGTACCTATTGTATGAGCAATTTTTCAAAATTAGGTTCCATATATGTATATGTTGACCTAAACGCTTACTCCGTTTTATGGTTCGAATATGGATAGATTAACATGCAATGGAGTCATTACTTGAATTTTGAAATTCAGGAGATGAAGTGCATATTTACATCGATCATTTACTAATTGAACTTCAAAACAATCACGGAAATTGGTTCGAAATTATCTTCCTGGAAATTCGTACAAATCAAAACACTTGGACACAAACAAAAACATTTCGTGAAGCCCGTCCAATGAGGGTAGGTATTCTATTATTACTACCTAACTACTGATGACTGAAGTAACGTAAGCACATTAAAATGTAATGAATTTTTATTCTTACCGGTGATGACATTCCGAGAACAAACTAGTATTTGTTTGGAGTTTAGTTGTCGCCCTCTCAAATTGCGATTGATTCGAGCGAGCCACCTTGGTCTTCTTTTTTCTTATAGGTCTTTTGTCTTTTCACATTGGCTTCTTATGACTTTTGGTAAACCATACAACGAAATACTGCTCCCGTGACGGGAAGAGCAGCCAAACACCGGACAAATCGGCATGTCTAATGAAAAAATCTTAGTTTACAACGATGGGAATTCAGTCAGTTCATCGAACATGGTTGTCAGGAACGCTGGGAATCAGCGACGCCAAAAGGCTGATATTCTTATTTTTTCGGAAAGTTCTCTTGTCTTTTCACACTGTTTCTAACCACTTTTGGCAAAACAAAAAATTAAATACCGCTTCCGGGACGAGAAGAGCAACTAATAACCGCATAAATTGGCATAATGAAAAACCGTCCATACAATCTTTGTTTACAGTCGTTTACAGTTAACCGTTCGATTAGTCGAAGAATCGATACATCCATTCTGTGTGACGTCACATGGATAAAAGCAATGGGCTCCATTTGGGGTCTAGTTGAGCCGCGAAGCTTTTGGTTGATGTCAGTCACCTCTAAGGGGTGAAAATTAAGGGTTGAAATGCGGCACTTTCCTTTGTTACCATGCACCGATTTTGATGAAATTTGGTGTATTTGGTATTCGGGTAAATTGGGGTCTAGTTGTGTCCCGATGCTTTTGGTGTTAGTTACGTGTAAGGGCTGAAATTTTCAAAACGCCCCTGCTCAGAATATTCCAATACAAGGGTACTGCTTTTTCATCAGTTTAAAATAGATAGTTTTGAATTTTGCTTCCGAGTCTACCAAGGTAGCGGAAGCTTTGTTTTCACTTTTCAAGGACGAAAAAAAAGTTCTCCAAAATCAAAATTTTCACTCGCGTTTTGCGTTTTAGACCTTTCTGAACAATTTTGGTTCAGTGTCTGTGTGTCTGTCTGTCTGTCATGAATTCCTTGTAACGCGCATAACTTTACGAAGTTATTGTCCGATTTCCATGAAATTTTCAGGGATTGTGCGGGTTGGTGTGTAGACGGTCCCCTATGAAAATCATCATCCTCCGACTGATAGAAGCGACTGCGCATGCGCAAACGTGAATTCCTTGTAACGGCCATAACCTCTACACTATCCATCCGATTTCAATGAAATTCTCAGGCATGTTATAAATTAGTATTTAGATGGTCCCCTATGAAAATCATCAATTTAAGATTCTATAGAATTTTTAGAATTTTTTGAGACCACCCGGAGCTCTGTAGGACCAACCTTTCACTTCCTACGAGAACTTAGGGGTTGGACTTATGATAAATCAGAAACACGAGTGTGAATCGCAAAAGAGACCTAATCTCCGTTCAAATGTTTGCTGACCGAATTGCGATCTTTTTGATTTCTTCGAGATGTAAGTACTCCGTCTTGTGTCCTTAGCAACCAGTAGTCAAATTTCCTAATGAAGGAACCCCAACATACTATTTCTTTGAATTGACGGTGAAGCGTTTAATTTTTTCAATTATTAAACTTGATTGTGAAGCGAAAATATGGTTGATAGGTTGTGGCAATGGCAATTCGTTACAGGCGAGTGATCTATATAGACAAAATAAACCTTTGTGTAATAGTTTGCAGCGTTTTTGAAAATTTTCAAAAATTGGTTTGTTAATGGATTTTGTAAATTTGCTCATCAAGTCATGCTGCATGACTGGAACTTTTCCTCCCTCCCGTTTTTTCCCCCGCAAAAAGGTTCAAAGGTGGTGGGGAAAGCCTATAGATTGCCGCCGACGCACGCGCCACCCCCGGCTCGGGGAGCCCCCTTCTAGTAGTGATCACGGCTCCGCGCCGGCCATTCGGGATTCCGGTTAGTTGAGACTCGACCGCCGAACCGCGACGTGCTTTTCTCAACTTTCCCAAGGAAAAACCTTCCGCGACGAGCTCGGAAACCCCTCTCGACCGCTCGCGACGCGCTCGCCTTCCCGCCCGAACCGTTCGCGACGCGCGACCCGCCCTCCGCTATGCGCGCTCTTCTCACCTGTCAGTTCGTCTTTCTGCTCGCCGCTTCCGTCGTCACTGCGAAATTAGAAGACGCAGGTGAAAAAATACTCATTATGTCCTAACCCTGCATTATCATGAGCTTTTCACCCCCGTTATTGCCAGAAATGCGTGTTTATTACGTTTACATCTGAAAATTACGTGTACATTAAAACTAAAATTACACTACTAATAAAAAAATATATTTTTTTGTAATTCAAATTACTTATATTTTGAAAGGCCTTACCCTAAGCTACATTTTGGCGTTTTCAAATTTAAAATCCCACAATGGGGGGGGGGGGCTATATAGTTTTTCTAATTGCCTCAACGATAGGGGTAACTTGAGAAAACATGTTTTTTTCGCCAGTTTTCAAGTGAATAACTCATCATGATTAAGTTGAAGCGTGTCAAGTTTTAAAAACATGTTTATTTGTGTCTAGAACAAAAATAGCAGCAACAAATTATTCTGAAAAATAAAATTTGTAAAATTTGGATAATAACCTCATGGGATACCGCAGTATTAATGAAATAACGTAGAAAATGCCTCAAAAATGGGATCGCAGCGTTTAAAACTAGATTTCAATGTTCAAGGCACCATCAATAAATTAGCCTCTTAGGTCAGTCCTAATGAAATATCTAAGGTAGAAAATGCCGCAAATATGCGCTCTAATAATTTTGAAAGAAACTAACTAAAAAATCTGCTGAGAAATTTTAAACGCCAAGGCACCGCTGTTTGGTTTCAATTTAGTAAATATTTTTGAGGGTTTCCTCAGTGTATGCCCTGTACGGAGCAAAGGACATCCAAAATGTTCTTATAAAAAAGCATAGTTTAAGTAATGCATGCATTCCAGGTGCAATTCAAACCAGTTGGTAAGCGATAAAGTTTCACTCGATGTAATTTATTTAGTATTTTAGGCGAGAAATAGTGGTCCCTCCCCTCACCCTTAACCACCATAACGTTTCTAGAAGCATGGGACTCCTCGAATTTGAAGAGTATTATAAAATCCATGATCTCCGATACCCAACATATATGTGGTTTATGGTGCCCTGGCACCATGGTGGCACCACTATTAGTTCCATGGTGGTACAAGGAATAATTCATGAAAAACCGGAGGTATAATAAGAATTCTTACTCAATTTCAAAGCTTGGGTACAATTAGTAAAGTATAAAGGAACCGGAATATTGAAAAATCGGATATTTTGTGAATATTATCCCTCCACTCGCCCCCTCACTATGCTAATTCTTTTAAGCATTAACCCCCCCCCCCCTTTCTTCCCTTAAAAGGCCAAATTCTTAATTCCGGTGACGCAGTGCACAACTAGATGGTTTTCCGGTTGAACAAAAAAAGGACCATGAAAATCGGTTGAAAACTAGGGGCTGGGCAGATTACACAAGATTTTGTCACACAAATACACACATACACACACAAACAGTAATTCACCTATCGACAGCCCCACTGCAAAACCCTGTATGTTCAATACCAAAAAGTTTCCATGAGACGAAAAAAACTGTTACATTTTTCACATATGAACCTGGCTTACAGGTTATTACATTTCACCACAGAAAAGAAATGAGAAGCCATAGCCCGATTTTGGCGACACTATAATGTGCGCAAGAGCACAATCTATCGCAAAGGCTCAAATCCTTATTTTTGAAAAAATTGGAACTTACAGGGTTTTGCAGTGGGGCTGTCGCTATAGGTTTTTCGCGGATTTGGATTCAGAATGGTCTAAAATTTATTTCTGTTGAGTTTTTCCAACTTTACCCCAGATTAATTGCATAAGGACGCCCAAGTCGTACTGTGGAACATCCTAAAAAAAGGAATTTTGTACAAACCCTAAGCGGTCCATAATTAGTCCCAGATACCTAAAGCATCAAAACTTTATTTAGGGGGATGAACACGGATAAAATGAATGAATTTGGTACCAATGTTGGCCACGTGGAAATGATTTTGAAAGATTGTCCTTGTTTCTTGGCAGGTGCTGATTGTGGATTCTTCCGTAAGGGAAAGTTTTGAACCTTAAGAGAAGTTGACAGCTCGAATTGTTTCAGGATGGTAGTTTCCTTGCAGAGTCTTCTCAAGGTGGCTTTCTGGCCAGTAAACTGTAGACTGACCTTCCAAGCGAGATCTTGAGCGCTTCCTTGGGTTGCCCTTGGAACCCTAGGTACGCCACTCCCGTCGACACTAAACTTTAATCGCCCTATCTAAAATATTAAAATAAGACACTGTTGGGCGCTAACATTCCAAATTTAAAAAAAATATGAGCAAAAACGTGTTTTTAGGGTTTTTTGTGGATACTATACCACCATAATCATCGTAATATTGTATTCAACCACGGGCAGTTAGCTGGTTTAATGAACAGATTCCCGTAAGCAACTACTAACTTTAACTACATCTTCAACTCCTAATATTACCTACCAGTTAAGTGAGTAATTGCAACAAGTTTTGATGTAAGTAGAACTACTTCGACTAGAGTTAAGTACTAGTTACATGTAGCAATTACAAACTACAAATTGGAGGAAAGTGAAAAGTATTTGCTCATGGGACCTATAGTTACAACTACTTTCCTAAAATTAGCCAAAGTCGAGTCTTTTTTTCTGAAAAAATTTATGTTTTCTTCAAACGTAACAATAGTGTTACAGTAAATAACAAAGGGGGATTTTTTTTGGCGATGGGAGGGGGGTAATTGGTTTTCTTCCAACAATTGACAGTCGACAAAATGTCTTAAACGAATACGCAAAAGAAAAGTGACATTATTTTAAATCTGGATTTTTCGAAAACCTCATCTGAGTTCCTCTTTTGAGTAGCTTTCATATTTGTATCAACTCGCATACACCCCCCCCCCCCCCACCATTCCAATAATCCCACATCACAGTTGAAAGGGTTATCATGGACTAAGTAGTTTTGTAATTTCAAATTACAATTACAAATTGTGGTTAACCCATTTCAAGCCAAGGCTAGAAATAACTGAATAATGGGGAGAGGAGGATAAACTGTTTTAGAGAATGCCGGCCGAAATAAAGCATAATTTGCTCACCAATCGAGAGCAAAAATACTCGATATTTTATGAATTTTACTTTTTAATGAGATTTGAGAGTTTTCCAAAGAAGTTTTATCCTAGAATCGAATTTGACCCATCATAATCATGCCTTTGGCCAAAATGCCTCATTTTCAAAAAATTTCCAAAATCGCATTCAGTTCCCGAACGTCAGAGCAAATTTTTTCTGAAAATTTTAGCAACAGCATAAACGAGAAAAAATTCTTTTGCAAAGATTTTCCACTATTTTCAATATTTAAAAAATCATAAAATATGACGATGCGAAAACGCATCAGTGGCCGGAAATGGGTTAATGACACAATGTAGTTAACAACTTAGCATTGTTCCATGTTTCTTAATTTTTAACCAAATATTCATTTTTAACCAAGGAGTTGATTATAAAATTCTAACGATTAGTACTATGTGCCACATCCACAAGGACGACTTCATGTAGCTAATATTTCGATTTTCTCAAAAGATTCGCTCATTAACTCATGCAGCATGAAAGAAAGGACTTTTTGTGTATAAATATTTTTAAAATGTGCATTCAAAAATATAGTTGTACGCATTTTTACAAGAAATTTTATTGTATCAAGAATTTTGTATTGAAAGTACCTTGTAGAATCGGTCTTTGAAGTTTGGCGATTCGAACTTGATACACCCTGTAGAGTAACTTCTATTTATACATCTCAAAAACACTTCCAAATTGTTAAAAATCACCCAAAAATTACTTCGCCCAAAAAAAGTTTCGAGTATAACGATTCTCCTCGTAAATTCCTCGTCGATGAATACAAAATTCGCTGGTTGTTTCTCCTGTGAGATGTTTTTACGGAAGGCTGATTCTGCCTTCTAAATCGAAATCATTAGCTTACTTGAGATGAGATTCTCCAATGTTTGCGATCGACTAACTCAGAGTCCTTCCAATTTCCGTTCTGCGAGGACCGACGGGTTCAATTCGCTCGCCGAACCTCCGACTTTATCGAAGGGAAAAGGAAACGACTTGGAAGTTGGGGTCTGTCTCGAGGATTACCTGTAAAAGCTAATTGGGTCTGCTCAGGTGGGTCGCGTAATCATAAGGTGCTCGATTACGGATATTGCTTCTGCGAGCCGATATTCACGTTCTGATATATTCTTACGGTAAAATGGACCGCGGTGTTCCTAGTGCGGGGTCGTAAATTGGTAATTCATTCTCGATATTGCGAATACATCGCACAGTTGAATTGAAAATGACTTTCGAATATATCGGTCTACCTACAGCGGAGCGGTAATTAAACGCTGTTTTGGGAGTTCTCGCCACTTACTTGGTGAATACCTCTTTTAAAATGGAGCTTGTGTCACCGCAATACGGTAGTTTATGTATGAATTACAAATGGAAACTGACGACACTCGAGGTTTTATCTCTTACTCTCTTCTCACCACAAGTCATGAAGGTTTTATTTACACATTTTCACGAATATTTATGATGCTTTAATAGGGGTTTTATGTTGTAGGGGTCCGAGGGTTACTTAGACCGTTTCTACTACACTATCGAAAATTTGGGTCCTCCAAAATCAAAATTTTCATAGCTGCTGTTTCTGGAACTATTCCCGGGATGATGGGCCTTATATAATGTCTAGTACGATACCCGAACTTCATTCTACACATGTTACACAGAGGAATTGATTTTAAAGTAAAGTAAACAACCACTACAGGTTGGATTTTCGTCCGACTGCCATTCCTGGCTTCAGATGTCTTTCGAAGGAAAGATCAGAATTTTTTCTGATGATTTCGCTCATGGCTTCCCATTGCCTCACCACCCTGGGACGAACGAACCCCGGCGGCGAAATTCGAACCCACGACCCGCGCAGAAGTCGGTCCGAACGCCACCACCAAAGAACGCACGCCCCAGCGCCCACGGTCTCACCGGACCCCCGAGAAATTATTTGTAACATGAAACCAGAAGTTCACTAGACCAAAATACAAAAACCAAGTGTTAAGTTGGCTAGTTACAGAAAGGGACTTTAGATGCGAGAAGCTACTAAAAAGCGCGTATGTATAGGTCTAGAGATTATTAAATAGCGTCCATTTATGTAACCTAGGATTCTAGTAATGTGTATAAAAAATATTTACTTATTGTTTAGTAATTTACTTATTACTGTAAGTGTAATAGCATACAACACGGGCTAAGCCTAATGTCTGGTAGGTAATATGTACTAATCGCATTCCTTCTTGCATTTTTTCTTCTTGTAAAATTGTACAAAATGATGCCAAATAAACATTTATCTATCTATCTATCCATATGGTGGGAGGACAAAGTGTAAAATGTTGGACATATCCTACAATTTTCCTTCTGTTCTTTGGAAATTCTTTACTTATTGGGAGAAGTTACAACCTTTGAAAAAAAATTTTCCGACATTTACTGTGATTTCGTTATTTTAAAACTCAAGTACTACGTCTTCTGGTACCTACTAAGTCTGAATGTTGGAAGTGTCACTTTGCACTCGTGAATTTCACTGTAATATCTTTGAACGGAGGCCTAATGTCATCACGGGTCCTAAGGTCTTTTTTAAAGCTTCGAAGTAGGTCGTCAACGTCGTGACTTCTTCATTGACGTGAACTCGTAACCACGTTAGAGGGGATATGGCTCGTATTTTGATGTATTCAAACATTTCTGATGTACCGGTATGCATATCTACAATACTCTTCAGTACATTGTTTTGGAACCTCTTTATAATATCGCGTTTCGAGGTGTACATCCCCACAACTGCAGTCTAAACTGGCTTGAGAACTTTATTGCACGGTGTTAATTTGTTCTGGATTGACATTTTTGAATGCCGACCCATCAGTCAGTTCAATTTCCTGAATATGAGCACCAATTTTGCCTTTTGTTCTTGACAGAGAACCTTCCTCCTCAATTTAGCGTCAGGTTCAAGGCCAGATATTTTGCCTCATTGGCATATATCGATACCTCAAAGCACAAAGGAGTTAAGTCCATCCATCTTCCACATTTTTATTTTTTATTTTTTAATTTCAGAAAAACTCAAATTCAACAAAACTTTTATTGAGTTTTCTTGACGATAATATCTTGAAAATTTATCGAGGAAATTAAAGAGTTTAGTGTAATAAGCCATTATTTTAGGAATTGTGCATTGGTGATAATTTCTTTTGCGTTTTTCTCAAAACTCCGTTTTTGGACATAGCTGCTTTGTGCTTTAAGGTATCGATATGATACTGTTGTTGAGGTAAACTGGTACATAGTCGAACTTGCGATGAGTCAAGTCCACATGCACTGTGGACATGGTTTTGTTTTATTAATCGAATTCCTTCATTCTGATGTCCAGTCTTGGAGTTGGTTAATATACCTTCTTAGTTTTGGGATTGTAGTATGGTTCGTTTCACCAACTGCGAGCACTGCGGTGTCGTCGGCGAATGTTACCACAGTGTTTCCTTCTCGTTCTGGCAAGTCACTAGTAAAGAGGACGTACAGGAGTGGGCCAAGTACACCTCCTTGTGAAACACCAGGTATTTGTGAGCTTCTGAAATGGCATCTTCGTGCTTTACTCGGAAATATCGATCTGGTAGATAGGATTGTAATAGTTCTGAATATTTTGCTGGTTGTATTTTTCGGAGTTTGTACTTCAGTACATCGTGCCATACTTTCTCTACCGCTTCGCTCAAGTTGAGAAATATGGCGTAACAAAAATTTTATCTCCTAGTGTATTCTCTATGACATTTGTTATCCGATATTCTTAAAATGTTGAACGATTGCTAACTCCCTTTGAAATTTTCCAGTTTCTGTAGTTGAATAAATAATGATATATTTCCGAAATATTTAAATTTATAAAAAAATGAATTCATGTCTTGTGTAAACTACCCCCTCAAGATCAGTGATCTGTAAGTTGCATTAGTGAATTACTTCTCATCTACATTATTTGACATTTTCATGTCTTTGCTTTGGCACATAAACTGAAAAATCGTCACGAAAACTAAGCAAGTCTTGCTCATGCGACCAATAAATAAAATAGACTCACTGTTGCGTAGAGAACAATCAACTGTTTTCTTATTTTGATGCTTGGGTACATGAACTAACAACCTTACTTCACTACCTTGTTCTGTAGTGTTTGACATGAAAATGTCCCAATGTGTTGCAGACTCGTATGCAAGCATTTTCTAATAAACTTGATTGTGAAGTAATATGTGTTTATCTACCTCATCACCAGTTATAAGTACATTTAGTCTCTCAGTTCATCTACAACCATTTCCTAAACAACTAGGTTACTGTATACCTATATACCTACCTACTATGCTTAAAAGAACAACAGATAAATAATGTGATAATGTAGAAACTTATTCATTAAACAGTATAAATACTGCAGATCATGGCATCGCATTCCGAGGAAGTGGCAGCAATGAGGTACGAGAAGACAGACTTTTTGTACACTGATCTGCTGAGGGAAAGAGGATGCATAGGTAGATATTAAGTGGCTAGGTGGGATGGGTATCACTGCTTGGGTTGTGAGTCTCATTGCACGGGTTCTCTGTTCAGATGAGCTCGGCTTGTTAGTATCCAATATTTCAGGATGTTTCTGGAAGTATAACAGTGCGCGCTTGATGTAGAGCTGCTTCATAGTGAAAACCTTGGCCTCGTCAAACAGCTCAGTACTAGGGAACCTCCGGGTTTTGTTTAGATGTACCTTCGAAATAGCTTTTTGCATTACATTTACAGGTTCCAGCACTGTACGCATCACCCCATCATTGAATGCCAAAACTGATTACTGACTGCACTAATGTTTTATACAGTAAAATAAGAGCGCACTTCGAGAAGTAGTTTTGGATGGTATGAAATATGTGAACGAATTTCCTGATTTTCTTCACCAAAGCGTTCACCTGGGCCTTCCAATCAAGATTCTCATCCAACGCTAACCCTAGTTACTGTGCGCTTCTAACTCTTTCTATTTCCGAGCACCCACATGCCATGTACTCTGAATTGCAGATGTGCAATTTCAGGTTGTAAGGATAGTTCTTATCTCTGGCACTGGAAAACATGAGGTATTTTGACTTATTCACGTTCATGGTGAGAGATAGGGAATTGAGCAACAAGCATATAAACTCGCCTTCTTCACTCCATGATGACCAGAAATTGCACAAAATTTAGTAGACTATTCCTATTTTGTTTTTCGTGCAAGGTGATAAAAAAAATGCACAGAATATGCTCAACTAGAAGCTCAGTGTTATCTACGTCCTTCTGGGTGAGGGTTGAAAATCGCCCTTTGAGTCGGCGCGTCTATTGTTCCTTTGGATACGAGAGCGCGCGAAAAAAAGACGTTTAGAATGGCCGGAAAGAAAGCAAAAAATGGCTGGAGAAGGTGGGTCGGTGATTAATAGGGCCGGCATTCCGGTGCTTTCGAGCTTCGGCTTTATCTAGAGTGCGCCCGTGGGAGTCTCGCTCCAGCGGGAAAAAAAAACGGGAAAAACGAGGTAGGTACTTGTAAAGCTTCTGGAAACAATATCGTGAAGGCTCGACGTTATACCATTGACGAGCTGTGAGCAGTTCGTGGAAGGTGGTTTATCTGAAAAGTGTATATACGATGATGCAGAATTTTTAAAAGTGACAGTTAACGGGAATACCTACCTTATCTTCCTCCAATTATTCAGGAGAAAAAGCGGCATAATGGTAAAACGCTTCCACTAGGTGGAAGTGAAATACATCTTCCATCAGTCCGTGCGAATCCCATCATCTTTGCAGTGGTTATTTTCGAAAAAATCTCAGAAAAATAACTTTACAACTATAAAAGCAGGTTGTTTTGTTCAATTATTGGAAATTATAACAGGTTTTTTTTTAAATACAATATGACAATACGAGTAGCATACAAACTGACTATAAACTTTAAAAAACCATGGAAAACCCCCATTTTAGCCCAATAAAAGCCTTTGAGAAACCCATGACGTCATCGAAGGACCATCAGACACCCATAAATCGATTCTACGACCAAGTTTATTCAGACTACCATGTTAGAATAAACTGTTCCCTCATTGCTCGCCGTACACTTAATTGGCTTTGGCTTCAATTGACGACGAATTTAAATGTTCACTACTTGGTTGTGTGGAATTTAGCACTTTGTGGTCTCCAGCCTGTCCATTTGCTCCGTTGTGGCCGCTATTAGGACTGTAATCATGTGAACTGCATCAGTGTTATTATCTCAGCGCCTTGAATAAACACGACGTAATTGCGTAGGGCTCGAGGGGTGACTCCTTGGTCCTCGCACGGCGTTCCCATTCCCAAATGGATGGAATGAGGATGTTCTAGCGGCAGAGTCGCCTCAGGAAGATAGCAGTTTACGATTCAATACCGACTTACCTAGAGTTGAGATGGTTCCATAGAAAATGTGACTCGACATGCAGACAAAGGTTAGTTTGTTAGGTGTTTTGTCAATGACTTGATGAGAGAATTTTTGAAAAAAATCGTCAAATCTATGGTTAATATAAGCTATAGATATTAGCTATATGAGAGAGTAGTCAGCCTTGTGATTGTAGCAAAAATCACGAATCGTTGAAATTATACTATAAACCTCTTGGTTAAAAAATTAAAGAAAACCTCAAGAAATACACTCATCAGCCTTGTTTTTTTATCTTGAATTGACTAAAAACCTCGAGTGAACCAAGTTAGGGCGGAATTCATAGTCATTACTTAAGTCTGAGTGCACCCTCAAATGCATCAACAAGGGTTGGCGGGCACTTATTTGTATTCATAGACAAGATTTGAGGGCGCCCTGAGGGAGCACTCAGTGCGATATCTGAGGGCGCACTCAACGGTATTCATAAACCAAACTCAGCGTTGAGTTGAGGCCCACCCCCGACTCAATGGTGCAAAATCCTGAGTGCTGGCCGGAGGTACCTCAAGTGCCCCTCAGCCACAGTTATTATCAGATTTTCCTACTGAAAATAGTGTACAGCAAGTCAACTACCTATCTATTTTGTTTGTCTAATAAAAATAAGGCGATTAGACACGTTTTTCCGTCAAAAATATCCAATGAAGATCATCAAAAACTTGAATTTCCTTCTATCAGTCTTTTCAATATTTTCTCCCCGAACTCGGTGAAATCTTCCGAGATTGTGAGTTTCTTTCTTGAAGTTGTCAAACATTCTCGCCTTCATTCTCAATACTCATTCTTGTTTTACGATCTAGTAAAATGATAAAGTAGAAAATACTTGTAGAAAATTATATGGGTTGGTGATAAAGTACAAGTTGAATAAAAAAAAGCATCCATATCGGTACGAGTTTATTTCGGGCTTTATATTGTTTCACACAGGTAAATAAATAAGTAGGTAGGTAAAGGTGTTGAAGGGTTCCAAACGTTATAAATATTCGTATATTTGGTTGTGGATAAACCTTATTCATTCGGCCGGGAGAAGTTAATTTGTCTGAAACAATCAATGGGTTGATTTTGGTAAATGATGCCTAAGAACCCGCATAAAAAGAATACCAAATTGTCTTTTTGTGTTTATTACTTTGAATAGTGGTTTTTTCATTCGTATCGCACCTACATATAGTTACATACTTTTACTGCTAATTTAAGAAAATCATAATTTCTTACCTTCTTCAGAGCAATATAGCCGAATCCGATGGCAGCAAATTCATTCCAACTGATGAAATTTCGGAGATAGAAATCAAGCTACAAACCTCCGAAAAAATGTCAGCACCCTCATATAATTGAACAGACTTCAATTAGATTGATTCACCACTGCTAATAACTCAAAACTAATGGTTACTTGTAGGAAATCGGGCAAAGTAGAGAAATTAGCGTACACATCCACAATAACGAAAATACAATAAGAAGCTTTTCATTACTGTTATATCAGTGCAGAATACGAGAGGAAAATTTCCCCGTGCTTTTACCCAATATGTCCTTGAAACAGGGAAATATCCCCACCACGGCTGCCAACTTAAGGTGAAAATGAGTTGAGTAGCTCCTGAGCGTCCCCTCAGGCTCAGCGTGCACTCAGGCGACCACAACACTTAAGTGGGCCGTCTCAATCAACTATGAATACGGACTGTTGAGTCGAGGCCGACCCTCAACTCAGATAATTGAGTGCTCGCTCACATCCAAGCCTTGTCTATGAATTCCGCCCTTAGTCTCTTAGTTTTCATGATTTCGACCCCCCATTCTTGGCTTTTTCTGTCTATTCAAGGTGATTGTTTTTATTGTGATATTTTCTGTTTTCCATATCTACCTACTTATTATATGACCTGGGTTTGATGATTATCATTACAATATCCACAAAAAACCTCGCTAGCCCTTCAGTTGTCGCGGCTCTTTTTCGGGTCATATTTGTCGCGTTGATCTGACATATCAAATTCGTGGAAATTTACATTTTTGTTCAAATGTGAGTTTTAACAACTGACATTTAAGTGCATACTTGATTTTAGAATGTAGCAGAAAACAATCTAAGAAATTAATTTAGGGCTAATTTCAAGTGTAAAATCTAGAGGAACCAGGACCTTTCTCTCATCTTTAAAATTTCCATTTTTCCTTATTTAGGTTTTTTCTTTTTGGTATTCGACTCTAATAATATAACTAGATATACCACGATACTAGCTAGCTGGAAGGACTGCGCAGGACCGCCAACAACAAATACCTTAAAAAAAACACAACAGGAACAAAAAATACCTTCGCGCGATCTGTCAGATCGGCCGCGACTAATGAAGAGCTACGGTTGTCCAAAATTTATTTATAAACATTTTGTATTAACCTTGATAACACAATTGTACATTTATATGTATAAGATTTCTGGAAAAACGTCAGGAGTCGTCTAAAATGTCCAACAACGGGTTTTAGTGAAAAAAGACATTGGTCATTCATGTCCAAGCTAAAATTGTTGAGACCATTGCAATAGTCATATTCTCCTTGAATATTCGTTAAAGAAAGTATTTAGAGTTTCAATTCATATTAGAAAAGTTCATTCGCGCGTAGAACACTGAATCCACTATCCGTTCTCGTAGAAGTTCTCTAAATCAATGCAAATTTTATTCCTTTCCATTTTCATTTTGTGTTCATTTCAGAGCTAAATTCTCCTCTTTCATTCCACTGTACGAACTGAAACTCAGGAAACGCTCCCATCTGATATCCCCGAGTAACCATTTTCTTCCACTGTCGGTTTTGAGCCGATTCGGAAGAAGTCTATAGAAGACGGAAAAGGTCTTTAGCAGGCCGAATAGCAGCGTCGATTAAAACTTGCCGTGTCGGCTCTTCTCTCCCGATTTCTGCATAATTCGCCTTTTCCCTTTCTCTCCTTTTGGGTTGAGAAAACGAAAGAGCACTTAGCGCCTACAGCGGATCGTGGTTGGGGAAAGCTTCGCTTGGAATACTAATTTTCGTTTCCGATTCCCTATCCTACCGAAAGCCTTATAAAACCCTTTCAACCCTTTTTGGTTCAACAACAACGCATTTTGGCGGTGTACGGAAAGAAAATTATGTGCAATGTGTAATATTGTGATGTCAAAAGGTTTTTCACCAAGTTAGTTCGACGCCTGAACTTCCATTCAATGTGAAGAAAAGTTCAGGATTCTGACTATATTTTGATGTATACCAATACTAATGATAATAATTGTTGTAGGTAACTATGATCACTCGATCCGAGATTCCTAGCCGCCTACTTTCTCTTTTGCACGGAATAATAATGAAAATCGGTAAACTAGGAATAAATAAAAAAGCACCTTGTCGAATTGAGATCACAAACGGAATAGGGAAGGGTATCGATACTCGATATTTCAAAATATCGATACTTTCTTACCGATACTCGATATTTTAGTATCGATACTTCACTATCCGATATTTTTGGATATCGATACTTTGGATCCGATATTTCTAAATATCGAATATCGATACTGTTCTCGCGGAAAATTCAACATAATGGCTAAAAAATGAAAAAGATAGAGTGGCTTTAGGGTCATTACTCTTTGGTTGCACAAATAACGTTTATATCATGGAACAAATCACTCTGCTTGGACTCCTAATAGTGAAAAATGAATAAAAGTTGTTGAAAAAATTATTTTTTTTTGAGAAAATTGGATGATATTGATAGTTTGAGACAGTATCGATACTCGACATTTTGAAATATCGATACTCATGCCCAACGATACTTGGGATATCGATACTCGGATACGATGCAGTATCGATACAAAATATCGATACTTTTATAACGATGCCCATCCCTAGTCTTTTTAATAAAAAGTTTTTATTCATTGAAAATTATAATAAAATACGGTGTCAGAATCGACCAATAAGAATTCTCCACGAACCCGTCTCTGCTCATGTGCTGTCATGGGGTTGGGCTGCCGGTGGACTAGACACAATAATAATAATAATAATAATAATAATAATAAAATATTTATTCATCATCCGATCATAAGGCAAGAATGCGTCCAAGTAAGTAAGGTTAGACGCAAGGTCTCACATGCTTGTGGCGCGGGGGCCGGGGAACACCGACCCCTCCCGGACCCGCCCACCATGGTGTTGTCCCGTATACAAGTGCGATCCCGCACCTCAAACCGAGGCACACGGCAAGCCACCCCCGGACGAGGCCTAGACCGTCCAATCCAATGTCACAATGTCAACCATCCAGCATCACAGAAAAAATATCTCTCTCTCTTATCGATAGTCCACATTTAAATAATGGGGTATTTCGGTGGGTCGGAAATTCAGGTTTTTGACCTCAAATTTGGATTTAGCACCCTTGAAAACCTAAATACTACAACTTTAAGCCCAATGATACTATAACATGTGGTAGAAAAATTAATTAAAGAGATCAGACGTTTGAAAAAGGCGGGCCGCTATAAATTCACACACACTAGGCAAGGACTGCGTCGCACGCGTGTGTGAGTACCTAGTATTTTGTAGTATCCAAGAGGTCCTCCAAGGGTTTCATCTCTTCTCTGTGCATGGATACTTTTTTCAAAGACAATTGGCTAGCTACGTCACGATTGGCTAGCTACGTCACACCATTCAAATCTTCAACTTTCCTTAGCTTCTCTGATTTTTTAAAAACATTTTCTCGACGAACAGACCCGATTACCGTTATTCCTGAGCCATACTCTTTAAAAAAAAAAAAAAAAAAAATTGACTGAAATACCCCATTACAAAAATCAGGAGTCAGTCCTTCAATATCATAGAAAAAATGGTAGGTTTACTGCTGTCTAGTGATATCTGAGCAACGGGGTTGTACTTGATTATTTGATGTACGACTTCTGAGGGTAAGCATTTCAGATTGAAATTCAACCTATATTGTTACATGGTAGCAGAGCGTGGTTTGGTGGAAATGCACTGAATTTATTTCATCATTTGCCCTCCACTTTTTCTTGGGTAATCCAGAATGAATTACCCAAAGAGATATCCAGAAGGAATCTCTATATTAAGTTCATTCCCTTATTAGATTTCGCCAATCCGGCAATTATATTCATTCATCAAATTTCGCCAATCCGGCAATTAAATTCAATCTCTTGTTAGGCTTTGCCAATCTGGCATTTTATTAATTTCAATTACGTTTTTCTTTTATATAAGCCTTTTCTAAGTTTGCCTTTTCAATCATTACACTTGAATGTTTCGTCGTTCGTATTCCTTATTTAGTTTGCTTTCTCCTCAGTTCCATTGATTTTTTCTTTTATGTATAAATGGCCCATTCGTGGCATAAATGACCCATTCGTGCTATTTCGTGGGCTTCATGCTATTTTCAGTCCCTTTGACTTGTTTTCAAACATACTTCTGTTTGAAACCCAGAAGTATGTTTTAGGGAGGGGAGTGTGACGATCCTACTTTTACAGAAGGGGCAAACCGATTTGGTTTGTTCCCGATTTGTTGGAGCTACGCCTAGGCGGATATTTGATTCATAGAGATATGAATCGATATCCTCTTCGGGCCGGCTGATTAATCCAATCACTGGTTTGAAGGGGTAGGGTCGTCACCCTCCTCTGACTAACTTATGAACAATTAGGTGAATTTCAATCTGATATTCAACCTATATTGTTACAGAGTCGACCCACTTCAAGTTGCTGTTCTGCTCTTCCCATCACTTGTGAACATTCAATCATATGTTCTCATTAACTCTCCTCTCTCATCGTCCCTTTTTTCAGAAATTTAGTTCCTTTATAATTTAGATTTACTTACTCGGTATTTGGTAGGTAACGAACTCCTTCCTGATAACTAGCTTCTAGAGCAGTTCGTCAAGATGTGCTCTCCCCCTCATCTTCCTTTTGGGCTTCACCACTTCTTTCCTCTCATCTACTTCACGTTGAAGACCGAATTTCTCGGCTCGAATTCTTTGCGGTGGAGGCGCTCGGCAAAGAAAAGGAAGCTTTTTGAGCCCGAAGTGAAGTTTTGCGTTGGGAAGAATGCAAGCAGTTTTAAGGGGAAACGACCCTTAATCCCGGCCTATCGTAATTGGGAGTTAATACGGTGGGGCTGGAAGCCTTTTTCGCAGCCTGTTAAGGCTCCTGGAGAGTTTATAAATGGGAAAACTTGCCTGTTTTTGCCTCGGCGAACCACGTCATCCCGACTGGAGGCCGACGGGCAGCGTTAACAAGTTGGCTTCGATGGGCAGAATGCCTTCGGGGTGGTCAGGGGAGGGGAGATTCATTATGAACTCGGGAAGTTGGGGACTGGAAGGGGGATGAGTTTCCCACCCTTGGGGCAGTCAATGCGATAATTGAAATCGCCGTTTCATAGATTGGCTGACAAAATGATTCACTGAGGGGACGTCGTGAGGGGCTTAAATAGGCACTCTGCATCACTATAGATAGGATAACTATTCAGGACGTGGCTTTAAAATTTGCCACTAAGTTTAGGAAAGTGGTCAATAAAATGTTGGAAATTTTCTCCGAGAAAATCCGTTTTAACCCTACAAATTGCTAAAGTTTAAAAAAAAACAAGCAAGCTCATTTTTAAAAAAGAAAAGATAATTCTAGATGGTGCTAAAATTTCAACAATACCCTGAAAAAAAGTAAATAGAAGTTTGTTGGTCAGAATATTTTAGTCAGATGAAACTCAGGAATCAAAAATCGCTTTAAAATCGTATTTTTGAGGTCATCCGATGCACACTATGATACCATAGTGTCGTACAGTATTGCACACAAATATAAAGTACTCGGAATCGGCCTGAAGTTCAATTAAATTCAATCAATCTTTATTCTTTATACATTATGCATGTACTTGTACATGAATGCGTCAATTAGGTAGGTATCATTCTATTTTTTCATATTGGATAGGCATAGTAGGTTTTCGGTATATTTATTATACCTATCTCTGATTGTGAAGTAAATATGAACTTGCTTTGATAACATGTGAGAGCGCTAACAGCGTGAGACCAGCCGAGTAGCCCGGTCGGTCCCGGACCCACCCACCATGGCGGCTCCCGGGCCTGCCTCCTCGTATTAGGTACACAGCCCTAAAGTTTTTAAGACCGACCAGACCACCCGACTAGACTGCCCACATGTGCCCAACCAGTTCATACTTGCATGCGAAAACAATTAATAAATAAACTCTATAACTAACAAAGACACGAATATCACAATCAACCATCGCAGATTAATTGAGTTTACTTTCATGGATTCAATAAAATAAACTACACCTACTATCCTCCCGAATAAATTTATCAAAAGAGTAATTACATTTAAAAAGTCCTATACAAGCAGGAGTACTTGTAACTGAAATTCCTCTGCACTATAAAAGCTTAATGAGTTAAATAAAATATGTACATATTATACGCATATATCCTTATGCATAAGTCAAATCAAATTTCATGATCGAAGTATTCCTTCAGGCTGTAGAATGGGGTTTCCGATTTGAAAAAAAAAATCCTCGTGATCGTCGCAAATTGCTTCTTTGGTAATACTTTTGTCGCACATAGTCTATGGAACGGTAAATCGATGTCGTTTCTACCATATTGATGTAGCAGCTTGCGTGGTAAATGTAAGCTTTTATGGTGGTCATAATTTTCATCTTCTTGAATGAAGGTTTGCAGTGATCTATACTCTTGCCTTTATTTAAAGAGCTCTGGGATTTTTGAAGGCCCCGAAGGTTCGGCATCGCTGCAAGAATCCGAGCCCCAGCTGAAGGTCGAGGTATACCTACGCAACCCCTCCGCCCGTGAACCCCCCCAACCCCCCAACAGTTTATCCTCTTCTGCAAATGATTCACAAATTATTGATTCACTGATTCAAATCATTGATTCATTGATTCACAAATTATTTCGATCATCCCATCACCAAAATCGTGATCAGCGAGAAAAATTGAACATATCGAGTATAAACTCGAGGCAGGTACGATTAAAACTCAGCAGCCCTCTCCCGGCCAATCCACCCAATCGAATTACGCCCTCTTCGCCGAATTACAGGAAATTTGGACTCATTTTCATCAGAATAATTAGTACGTTACGAATTTAAATTACAAAAAATGTTCACCGAACGATAAATAATTAAATTGTATGTTGATAGAAGAGGAAGAAGGAAGAGGGATGATGGGTTTTGACCGCGAAGGGTTGTGACTGCGAAGGGTTGAGACCCCAAGGTGAGCACCTTGCAACGTTGCCACCTCTTGGCAGGGAAGGGGTTTTGGAACCCGCGGTCCAGAGCTCTTTAAATAAAGGCAAGAGTATAGGTGACCCGCTCTAGACGATACTCGAAGTGCTTTCTTCTGCATACGCAGTAAGTAAGTACTCTTTCAATTTGGTGAGAATTTCCCCATATATGCAAGGCATATGTATATGTTGCATGGAAGATTCCAAAGTACACTTCACGTATGGATACTTCTGGAAAAATTTTCGAAGCTGGTCTCAAAGCATAAACTGAACCATGAAGCTCTTCGATGAGGGACTTAACTCCCATTGAAGCGACCATCAGTCGTTACTTCTACAAGTTTTGCTGAATCTACGGTAAATGGGATCTTTTAAGAATAGCTGAATAAATGTTAATAACATTTTGCCTCACTGTGGAGCGTATCTCAGACCCTGTCCCCTCGTTTCTAACGAATCTCATGAATGCTGAGGACGATTGTGAGAAACGGCTCATCCAAGTAATGGTCTGTCGCCTATGAATCGCTTCAGAAATTGATTCATTAATAAAGAATAAGACCGCATTACTAACGTCATTCCCCTTGCCGAGGGAGTTGGATAACAGTCCTACGTCATTACCTAACAGTCTAATCCCCTCAGGCGGCTCTCCTCCCTTTTACAATACGACACATGAGCCCTCAATGGGTTCTCCGCTCTCTTGGGGACTGGAAGAATTTCTACCGACCGCAGAAGCAATATCCCGAAGCAAAGGAGGCGATTATGTCTACGTGT
Organism: Apolygus lucorum; assembly: GCA_009739505.2. Classification (NCBI taxonomy): domain Eukaryota; kingdom Metazoa; phylum Arthropoda; class Insecta; order Hemiptera; family Miridae; genus Apolygus; species Apolygus lucorum. The sequence goes on along the minus strand of CM019170.2, from coordinate 5,051,346 downwards.
TGTTCACTATATAAATCAATATAATCGACAATTTTCCCTCCACCACTGTTTCCCCTTAGGTGTTCAAGCTCGTTTTATAAACCCCTCCCCTCTCACCACAAACCAATCCCACGGTGTTCATTCTCAATAATATTACAGGAATAAGGGGAGAATTGAATGAATTCCACGGCTTGTCTTACAAGTCCATATTATGACTCCGGTTATCATTGTGAAGTTCCAGGACTCGTCTGGGCATGAGAAACGTTCAAATATTAAAGAGGGGGAAGGAACGACAACACCCCAATAATATCGAGGAATTCGAGTGTATCATGGAATTTTATATCGAAGATCGTGGGAGTTCGTTCTTGTTACGATTTATTATGTACGATCTAAGACGGAGATGGAAGTCGTTCGTTACTTTATTAGATGTTTCAGAAACCTTAACAAAATTGAAAATATTTCGTTCCTATTTACTGGTATTTCGATGTGTTGACTATACTTTGAAGAACAATCCATCGCATTCACCAAGCTTTTTATCGATTTATTCTAGCCTTCATCAGTGTCAGGGAAGATTTGGGAGCAGACTTTGAAATTGCAAATCTACGATTGAGTAATGAATGAATAATATTGTTGTGCTTCCTCACTGACGAAAGTTGGGAAATTTTGTATTCGTGGCTTTGTAGTATTGGGGACATCCACCTATGCCGAATAGGATGTCGAACACCCGAAACAGCCTCGCATGTGCTCCAGATTCGCTCAGCTATGGTAAGACCCAAGTATGCCTGTCATAATTCTGCCCTGAAACTAGTAGTAAATGGCGAGGCTCGTCGTAAAGGATGACCAGTGTGGCTTGAGGTACACTTCTACCTAGCACACGATGTTATCGTCCTGATCTCTTGGTGGTAACACCAAGAGGAGCCTTCATTATTGTGGTCTCTGGCTCTGGCCAGAGCTGCAGCACTTGCCAAAATACAGGGAAATCAAATAAAGGTGATTGGAGCAACTATTGCCAAGCATGTGATCATGGCAAGTCAGCCAAGGATCTGATTCGGGCTGGTTACCCACTGGTCATCCTAGAGTGGATGACCACCCGAGTCTGACAGGAGGAACGTTTATCTAGTCTGTATTCAGGGCGTGCTAAGGCTCGAACAAATGGGCCCCGTGGGACTTGGAGCTGAACTCAAACCCTATGGGGAGGAGAAGCGTCGGCTGATGGCATAGCCAGAAGAGGTACAATCCTCCCCCACAATTCCTGAGACTAGGTGATTCAATCTTATCCCTCACCCCAATGTCCGACTTCGGATCTCGGACCCTGAAACCAAGCAGCCAGATGGACATTACTGCTGAGTATTGAAAGTGCTGATACAATACTGCGAGGTAAATAGTCCTGTACAATACCATCGATGTAGTGGTGAAGTATTATTTCCAATTATAAAATTGTTCATGTTGCAGGTCAAAAAATCAAAAAAATCCAGATTTGCTAAGGTAGTTGGAGTAGTACATTGAGTAGATCGAATAAAATAGTCCACACTCGTTTGGACTGGCTCAAGGATCCATAATGCTATGTCCAGAGCGACCCTCTGTCCTCAACCCTCTTCAATATACTTATGGACCATGTGTCAGTGCTCCCTAATAGGGTTGGATTCGTCGATACAAGACGGTGTAGGTCTTCACTGGCTTTTGCAGATGATATTATGCTGATCGCTACATCTAGGGCTGGGATGGTGGCTCAGCTGAATCTTAACCTCAGGAAATCCCACTATCCACCTTGAATGCCAAAAGGGGGTTGACTTGAGAAGTCATCTAAAAGATCGTCCATATATGTTCATGTACACTGCGTCACACCATGTTCGATGTACGTATCTTTGAGTATCTTTAGGTGCCCTGGATATTTGATTGTTTAAAAAAAACTGTGTATTTGTCAGTACACAACATACTATATAAAAAATTCTTCAGCGGTTTCGAAGTCGGTCAAAAAGTAAGGAATTGTCCAGCTTGTTCACAAAAGCAAAGCTAACACGCTCAATCTGAGTTGTCGACAGAGAGCTCAACGTTAAAACGATGTTTTCACTACAAAGATGCATTGACTGGGGGGAAAAGTGTGGAAAAACGAGGGTGTAACCATCTCAAGGCAGTCGAGGGTAAAAACTGACCCGTGTGTTTGGAATCTCAAAGCAGTAATAAAGCACGGAGGGTTTATAAAAGAAACTCGCACGAAATATATCAGAGAGTCTGCGGAGGGGAACGAAATACGAGGGTCGAAATGTGTAACTTGGCCGGTTGTCTTCTATGCGTGTTTGCTCGAGGGAAACATCTTCATTCTGTTCTTTATGTTCGGACTAAAGCCGAATTACCGGACCCAACAAGTGAGGATTGTGTGAAGTTTTTTGATTATTTTTCTTATAGAACTCTGGAATGAGGCAAGAATTACCACTGATTGCCTCAAGGCTGAACTTGGGTTGCCCCTTACGAAACTACAACGTGATCGTGCGCAGAGAGAGAAAATTAATTCAAAACAACAAATTATATATCTACAGAACCATTATATAAGTCCATTATTCCCTTATCCATTAGGCTTTTCTGACCGCCTGACCATTAAATCTCCACAGGATTTCGAGGCACTCGGATACCTGGTAGATTGCGCTGGTAACTAAAAACTTCTCTGAATTTCGCTGACTCTTACACCTTTTCAAACTGGTCATCATGCTTAGATAAGCCAATTAACTAGGAGTTTAGTGTTATAATATCAGTGTATTTTCTACTTTATACAGGTATCTACAAAATGTGTCTAATTCCTTCAAGGGATCGATTCTACAACTAATTTGAAACAAAACGTATTGTTTAGTAACGCATGCATTCCAGGGGACGTCCCATTGGATAAGCATTAGATCAGTTTAACCAGTTGTTAAGTGATAAAACTGTTTCACTCGATGTAATTTATTTATTACTTTAGGCAAGAAATACTGACCCCCCCCCCCCCACCATTATCCACCTTAACATTTCTAGCGGCATGGGAGCCTCGAATCTGAAGAGCATTTTAAAATCCATGATCTACGATACCCAACATGCGAATTCGAGTTCACCCCCCCCCCCCCCCCCGCCACCTCCCCAACGCCAACAATGGTGCCAGTCTGGCACCAAAGCGGAAATACGTCGTAACATTGAACTTTCATCTGTTAGTTTTGGTAGGCAGTCCGTCGAAGTTCATATCCGTATTCAAGGTGAAACACAAAAAAAAAAAAAAAAAAAAACACGAAATAAGCGGTTTACGGCATCATGGCACCATGTCCTGGCACCATGGTGGCACCACTATTAGTTCCATGGTGGTACAGAGAATAATTCATGAAAATCCGGAGGTATAATGAGAATTTTTCCTCAATTTCAAAGCTTGGGTACAATTAGTAAGCAGTAAAGGAACCGAAATATTGAAAAATCGGATATTTTGTGAATATTATCCCTCCACTCACCCCCTGTCCTTGCAAATTTTGGTACTCGGGTGAAATTATGTACAAATCGGAAGTTATTTGAGTCAAACAAAAAAAGAAACACGCAAATCGTTTGAGAACTAAGGCCTGAGCAGAGTACACAAGATTATGCCCAAAAACGCACGTTTTTCGAGCATTAACCCTCCCTTTCCCCCCCTTAAAAGGCAAAATTCGAAATTCCGGCGACGTAGTGCACAACTAGATAGTTTTCCGCGACGAACAAAAAAAGAACCAGGAAAATCGGTTGAGAACTAAGGCCTGTGCAGAGTACACAAGATTTTGTTACACACACACACACAGACATACACTATACATACTATGGTTTTTTTCGCGGATTTGGATTCAGAATGGTCTAAAACGGATTACTGTGTGGTTATTTTGTTTTCTGTTGAGTGTTGTCCAACTTTACCCCAGATCGATCGCATAAGATCGCATAAGAAGTCTTACTGTGGGACGTCCTAAAAATGTCCCCTAGCAATTTTGCTTCCGAGTCTACCAAGGTAGCGGAAGCTTTGTTTTCACTTTTCAAGGATGAAAAAAAAAGTTCTCCAAAATCAAAATCTTCACTCGCGTTTTGCGTTTTAGACCTTTCTGAACAATTTTGGTTTTCGTGTCTGTCTGTGTGTCTGTCTGTCTGTGTGTCTGTCCGTCTGTCATCAATTTCTTGTAACGTCCATAACTTCTACATTTTCCATCCGATTTCAATGAAATTTTCAGGGATGTTACAGAGTAGTGTTTAGATGGTCCCCTATGAAAATCATAGAGAATTGTTTTTCATAGAGGGATTCATTCATAGATGGATGGTCTCCTGTGAGAATCTCAAATCTTATACATGACAAGGCTTCAATAGCTCAGAGGACTGAGTGTTGATTTATGCTCCAAGGATCGCGGGTTCGAATCCCAGCCGAGGCTAAGAATTTTTTTGATCCAATCACATACATCTACTCACTTAATTTTTCATCCGAATTCGATGAAATTTTCTAGGATTGTCCAGATTAGCGTGTAGATGGTCCCCTATGAGGGTAGTGAAAGGTACTTAGAGATTGGTGTTTTGAGATTAACTACTATGCATCGGATCATCTATACAATCGGGTTATGGATACGAGGAAGCTATGTGCCACACCCACTTGGCCGACGTTTTTTAAAGGCTTCTTTTCCGAGTTATTTCAATTTTCACTTTTTCTCGAAGAGCATTAAATTTCCTATCTACCTTATACCAAATAATATTTTTTCAGTTGAATTTTACAGGAATAAAGCAACTTAAAAAGTGAACTTAGTAACTTTTCGTTTTTCAGCGCCCATAATGTCCAAATAATTTGAGATGATGAACTATTGCCGGTAAGCCTAAAAACTGCGCCAGAATCTCAGCTTTCCAACGGTGAAGATTCCTAGCACCTTGTGCTTCTGCCTGGTGGCACAGTACCTCTTTTCTGTTTTGGAAAGAACCCTACTGGCATAACTGATTACCCTTTCGTCTCCCACCTGTTCTTGACTCAGTATTGCTCGAATTCCTAAACCGCATGCATCAGTCAAGCCTATTCACATCTTGTTGTCAGTTTCTCCTTCAAACATTCAAATGCCGCAATTGCATCTTCATCAAAGTAGAATTTAGCTGTTGGATTACCAGTTAGCTTATGCAATGGATCTGCGATTGTCGCAAAACCTTTTATGAACAGTTTGTTGCCCGCTATGGGGCACCGGTTGAGCTTCATACTGATCAGTGAAGGCAACTCGAAGCAGAAGTCTTCAAGAACCTGGCTGAGTTAGTGGATGTATTCAAGACACGAACAACAGCTAATCATCCTCAATCAAATCTTGTCAGTCTAGGAAGGCACCTGGCATCCGATACCAAGCTCCTATGGAAATGGTTTCCATTTCTTTTTTGATTGCAAATCAAAAAATATTTTACAATCGAATTTAAGGGAGAATTTTCTGTTTGAACGCGGAAAAACATGCATTTTTTCAACAAAATCAACTGTTTGACTGGAGGACTCACCGCCGCGGCTCCTCAGAAGCACAGAGTCGCCCCAGTTCATAGGCTTACCGGCAATTGTTCATTATCTCGAATTAATTGGACACTAAGGGCGTTGAAAAACGAAAAGTATTCGAAAAGTTACTAAGTTCACCTTTTAGGTTGCTTTATTTCCCGCAAAATTCAACTGAAAAAATTTGATTTGGTATTAGGAAATTTAATGCTCTTGCCAAGGGTATCCTCAAATTGTAATTATCACACAAATTAAAGGAGTTATTTAAGGAGTTTTTTTTAGGAGTTGTTTAGTTTTTAGGAGTTAATTTAATGACGTTAGGTCAACATCTGTATATGTCCACATAAGTACCTACTCGCACCGACTAGATAGGTTCATTCCTTTGCCAAAATCTGAACCATTTCTCACTCCCTAATTGTAATTTACTTGTCTTATTAAAATTGTTTCTCCTTTTTTTAATAGACTCCCCTCGAGGGTAGAGGAGGTAGCCAGAAAAATGAATAAATCAAATTTCAACGATGGGGAGAACGGCCAGAACTCACCCGAAGATTTAAAGGTGAGGGAGAAAAGGATGGAAGGAAGTGCCCGTGTAAAACGACCACTAGTTATGACATGAGCTGCGCTTGACGCAGGTGGTGATACCACGGAAAACACCAGCCGAGATGCCCAAAATCAAGTAACTCCGTGGGACTTTCCCCGCACTTCATGCAGCGCCATGACACGTTTGCTGCCTTGACCCTGATGTTGGGTGTATTTTAGCTCTGTAAATTAACTCAATCATTCTTCCTTATCTTAGCCCGTCTGATCTGCTCCATGTCCAAGCTAACATTGACAACTTGGACCTCCAGGACAATGTATTTGTGTTTAACTTTCAGATCTTATTGATCTCGGACACTTACTGCACTACAGTAGGAAGGGTTATTCAATAAGTCGAGTATTGTCCACACAGACAACAACTCAACTTCACTAACGCCAATTCTTAACAATCGCGACATTTTCGAAAAGAGCTCTTCAAATCTCTCATTCAGAGAACGTCTGCCAAGTTGGGTGGCCAATATGGTCAACTTCTCAGGATGGCAATGAAAGTGGTGATCGATGATCAAGTTTTAGAATATTATTTTGTTTCAAGAAAGGATTACTCATTGACAAAAAGATTTAATTAAAAAAACCTCAGTAATGTGGCATCAAGGTGATCCTTTGTGTAGTAATTTGCATTGTTTTTGGTTGTGAGATTGAGTTTCTAAAAAAACAATGTTTACTGCTGTTGGAATTGGTACCTTGGTATTGGGTATATTCCTTTCCGCCTGTGTGATGAGGTTAAGAAGTCCATTTCCGTTTGGGGTCTCCGTGGCTTGGTGAGAAGTTAGGTAGCCTAATCAAATGGAAATGGTTCGACGTAACCCTAAGAGCGTAATAACCGCGTGTTCTCTGGAGAGACGTGACCTCCTTCATTTCCCTTCCTCCTTCACCTAAACCAGTCGTTGGCTGCGTTTGAACGTAATTCCTTTGAGTTTGAAGATCCGCTGTGAACTGAGGTTACCTTCAGACTCCACTAATTAAGATGCTTCTCCGGTGATACGACCTCATTCATCTCCAAGGCTCACGCGAACGTTGAATGGCGACCGTGAAACTGCAGTCGAGCTATCTACGTTCATAAAACTGTCTGACGAGACAGAGAGTCATCTCTTCAAAGCTTTCGGGACGCACACACTCCATAGCTTCAACGTTCTTATCATAGTTTACTTTGAGAATCAACGTTTTCCGAGACCTCACAACGATCTCGGATTTCAAACTGATCTCAATTTGACGGTTCCACCAACATCAATTAAAACGAATTAATAATTCAAAAAATAAAATAATTCGTTTTTTTTCTCAAAAGAATTTAAGTTTAAAAGCCTATACTAGGTATAACCCCTGGTAAGTATAAACCCTTCGTAAATCCCAGTGAATAATGTGTCTGACAGACGCGCAGCAACTGTAAAGTTGTTTTTGAGACACGCGAGTTAATTAATAAATTTTTCGCTAAATCAAAATTTTATTGGTTAAAACAAAGTAATTAGACTCACTCCCAAGTAGTCTGTGGGGAGTAAGAACGAGGCACAATGAATCCAGTAGACAAAAACATCGAAACTGAGATCACAGAACTAATACAAAAACCTATGAAATAAAATCTACGAAAATCCAGTGGTTTATTGATAATGTCCCTTCAATTTCAAAGCTTGGGTTCAATTAAATGCGATAAAGGAACCGAAATATTGAAAAATCTGATATTTTGTGTATATCTGTGTTTTTGAGTAGGGCTTTATGCAAATTTCGATACTCTGGTGAAATAATGTGCAACTCGGAAGTGATCTGAGTAAAAAAAAAGAATCTCGCAAATCGGTTGGAAATTGAGGCTCGGGCAGACACAAGATTATGCCCAAAAACGCACGTTTCTTGGTTGCCTGCATACCAACTGTCTGAGGGCCACCAAGGTTTGCTCAACTGACGGTGGATAAAGTGTCTGAGGGGGTGGTTTTCAAAAATTAGGTTGAATGATTGAAAGACATGTTTATTTTTACAATTTAGACAATATTACACATACATGATATGCTTTGGGCGATCAAGACCCGTCAGCAGAGGTTCCGTTGGTATTCCTAACACAAAATTATTGGTTCATCATAAATAACACATATCACTCAATATCATTTTCTTTTTTTAACGTTGGAGGAAGGAACATGGAGGTATATTTTATTGTTTTAGTTATACTAATAAATTATTATATTATATTTATTTATTTATTCCTGCTCTTATATTCTATTTCATCATTATTAACATTGTTATTATTATTTACATCATTATTATTATTGCCTTTTACCAATTTTTTTGGTTTATTACTTTAAATATAATTATATTCTGCTACCAGGAATTGCCTGTATCTCCATGCATTTCTTACGAATTGGTAGAGTGGAGACCAATCTGGTCAATTTATCCGGTCAAGGAATTCTCCCCTGGTCAATGACAGGCGCCCAAAACATTCCAGCCGAGCATAAGCTAAAATTGGACATTCAGCTACGACATGCTCCACGATGCTCCAGGTTACATAGCGAGCAGAGGAAGGTACTGCGGTTCCTTAACCATGGCTGCCAATTGACGTTGAGCAGTTCTCCTTGGCACCTAGCGATTATCATGGTTTCATAAAGGTTCCTCTTTTCCACGTAGTCAACATTCCAATCGAGGTGTCGGTAGATCAGGTGGTATTGGGCGTTATTTGCCTTGTCTCTGAGGGACTGCAAGAAAGTTGCCCGCTGCACTTCCTTCATTAACCCTTCAAGTGCTTCAGATCGAAGGTTGAAGTAGTGGCCATCGTTGATACCTCAGAGAGCATCTCACTCCATACCCTCGCCCAATCAATATTCCTCCTTATCACTTTAAGAGCTGTTACTCGGGTGAATCGGTTGTCTGGCTGTCGTAACATTTTTAATAAATATTTTCCATTGATCTCCAGGGTGTGTAGAAAGACTGGTTCTTGTTTGGTTTCGTTGCACACGATGTAGTTCGGGGAGTTTAAAAAAAATTAGGTTACAAAGTACCTACTCCTTGTGGGGATTAGATTACAACTCAAGCATGGAATAAGTATACTTAACCATACGTAATACTTATTCCATGACTGAAGGTTGGAATGGAACCTCCTACAGATGGGAGACGGATACTGAGCGCCTGGGACACTCTAGATGCTCGCTGTTGCCAACATACTTCACTGAAATTTCCTTCGTTTCTGTCAGACACTTTATATACCCCTGGGGATAACATAGAATAACATTGCCGTACAGGTCCCCCTTCAATAATTTTTCTTTCTTCAGAAATCAAACAATAGAAAATTTTGAGTTATGACACTATTGCGAGCAATACGTTATAGGACATTTTCATTGCATTTTTTTTCAAAGAGAGAGAAAAAACATTTTGTTGAACATTTTAGTAATAAATTAAAAAACGCTGCAAATTATTACACAACGGTTTATTATTTTTATATAGATCACTCGTCTACAAAATCACCAACCATCAAATTTGAAAAAAAAATCAAAAAAAAATTTAAAAATTTTTTTTTTTTTTGAATAAAGAAAACAAAATCACCAACCATCGATCGCATTTTGGTCAGCTAAAATTTGAACGGAGATTAGGCCTCTTTTGCGATTCACACTCGTGTTTTGATTTATATATATATATATTTCAATGTAAATCCTTAAATTTTCGTAGGGAGCAAACGGTTTGTCCTACAGAGCTCCGCGTGGTCTCAAAAAATTCTAAAAATTCCATAGAATCTTAAATTGAAGGAAAAACAATACCTTTATATCAAATTTTTTTGAGTTAGGGCGTTTTCAAAATTTCAAAATTGATTTTAGAACCCTTAGGAGTGACCTACATCAACCAAAAGCTTCGGGGCACAACTAGACCCCAAATGGAGCCTACATACCAAATTTCATCAAAATCGGTCAATGCTAAGTGGCAAAAGTGCCGCGTACGGAGGACGGCGTACGGCGGACGGACGGCCAAATTTTTATTCGATTTTTGGATTCTACGTACCTTGAAACGTAAACCATCAAATTTTGAGGGGGTGTTAAAATTTTTGTTTTCTTGGTCGATTCCAAAGGTTCATTATTGAAAATAATAAACCAAAAGGTGGACAAGAACTAAAAGTAGTTGTCGAAACATGATGGATTAGCCAAAAGTTCAAATTGAGTTGCCAAAAGTTTGCCAAAACTTCAAATTGATTTATGCCAAAAGGTTTTTTTTTGTAGAATTAGTTGTAGAATTACCCTCTGAAGTGCTGATCACATTATCCTAGACATCCAGTACGTCCTAAGTATTTGTTTTGACTAAGTAAGTTATCCAAAAATGGATCCTTTCCCCATCATGTTTTTCCTGCGGGGGTTTGGAATGTCGTGTTATCCCAGCTCATTTGTCGGAAAGATTCCTGCAAGTTCGTAACGAGTAGTGAACGTAATGAGGGAAGTTGACACTCCACTTGATTGAAGTAGCTCCTTCGAAATCCGCCTCAAAAAGCTACCGCAGGGTGGCGACACAAGCGAGAAATGCGGGATCTAAACATTTTCCTCCCGACCCGCCATTGTAGCTCTTGAAGGAGAAGAGGAAGTTCTCGTTCTACCTCTCCCTTCTTCCACTTCATCTTCATCCCGCTTTAGTGTCCTCTTACGCTCAGGCTCGTAATGATATTCAAGTCACTTCCTTCAAAAACCTCAACGCTCGCTCGGGAAGAAAATAGCGGGGTTTCCCCGGTGAAATCTAGCTCTGGGGAGGTGGAGTGAAGAACAAATTCCCCTAATAGACCACCTTCGTCGCAGTAGGTATGTTGTTTCACGTCTGGAATTACCTGAAAATTGAATCCGTAACTGAAATTACCACGGTTCTCCTTGCAGACGGAATTCTGGATTCATTACATGCATTACTGCGAATCTCGTGTCATCAAGGGGGAATGAAAAGTCTAACTGAATTGTACCTTCCAAGCACGAGTAGATTAGTCTGTAGTTAACTAATAATGACAACTTTCAAGCGTTTTTGTTTCGAAATTTTTTTAGAGTTTCAAAAATATTCATAACTAACTAACTAATTGGCACTACAGCCCAGGGAGAGCCTTGGCCCAGTGTTGCCAACAAGTGGCTACCAAACCCCCTGAGCCAACCTCGAAAAACCCCCAAATCCCCCCAAAAAAGAAAAACCCTAAAACTTAAGGATGAAATAACAATATCAATGAATACAATGCATTTTTTTTTAATTTTTTTTTTAGTAGTAGATTGTAATTCATTATGATTTAAGGGCGGAGAGGATCTTGAAGACAATGCAATTATTGTATTAGCGATATACGTTTCAGGTCATACAGGTTTTGAAAAAACATTGAAAAAATTTTTAAAAATAAACTAGTTTCTTCAGGTAGGGTACTTTTTTGTACAAAAAATCAAAATGTCAAACAGTGAGGTCGCATTCGACCCCCATCTCCAAAACCTTCTCAATTTCTTCAAAACTTCAAGTTTGCTAATAGTAACGAGCGTGAACGGACGAATAAACTTCAAGAATTTATCAAAGTGTGTGCTTGCGAAAGATCAAAGATCGAAAAAAGTTTGTCCTCCAAAACTCCAAAATTATAGTCCCATTGAGCCCACGATAGACATTGGTAAATTCGGTGAAGTTTTTCACTCCATTGAATATATATATATTACCTGCTGCTATTTTAATTGCTGATTCATTTTTATTCTACCCAAATCCCCCCGACTCGTCGGTAAAACCCCCCCCAAAAAAAACCCCAAAAGATTTCTCCCCCCAAAATCCCCCCGTCAAGAAAAAAAAAAACCCAAATTTGGGGGGGAAACCCCCAACTTGGCCTCCACTAAGACACCTCTCCAGCTTGTCCGATCCTGTGCCGTTGTCATTCATTCATAGCACTCGAGTCGTGCTTAGGGATGGGATATCGAAGGTATAATATCGATATCAGTACTGATATCGGTACCGGGCATCCCGGTATCGATACCAGTAAAATATCGGACCTGTGATATCGATATTCCCGATATCGATATCGGGAATATCGGTACCAGTTGAAGGAACTGCCAAAAATACGACAATTTTCGAATAAGAATATTTTTTATTAGTTAAAGTCAGGATAACGATAATGAATCAAGCATACAATGGAAGGTAGAACATAGAAAATCAATAGGTATAGGTATACTATATGAATCAAAAAAAGTAATCCTCGTCCAAGCTCTCCAAAAATAAAAGTTTGGAGAGAGTCTCACCTTTTAATCTGTTGCGGTCAGGTGTCATTATGTAGAGAGAGTTTGGAAAAGAGTCTTTCTGACGGGACAGATGTTGAAACTGATGATAAATATCTCACAGCGACGGTGATAAGCTCTGGAAAAACGTTCCTGTTCTCAATCCAATATTTCAGTGGGTTCTTCTTTACAAACTACCTATACCGATAGCGATATCCATATCGATTAAAGGATATCGATATATCAATAATATCGGCTTTGATGGTATCGATACCGAGATATCGAGTATTGACAGCCCAATATCGATATTTTGGTAATATCGGATATCGATATCCCATCCCTAGTCGTGCTGTGTTCTCCTCTAAGTTGTCACTCCATCTCTGCCTCGGTCTTCCTCTCCTTCTTCTACCATTTGGTCTGGAGAGCAGCAGCTGTTTGCATGGGTCGACGTCATCCATTCGGAGAACATGTCCAGCCCATCTCAACCGTCCCAGCTTCACGAACTTTACTACATCGTAATCTTCGCACAGCTGGTACAGTTCTTCATTTTTTCGGCGTCTCTATTGTCCAGGGTCAAACAGTGGGCCTAGGATTCTCCGAAGGATCTTCCTTTCAAAATACTTAAATTTAAGCGCCCCGCATATTTATTTGAAAAACTAAGCTTTATGGCCGAAGTCCTTGACAGAAACACCAAGAATAGGGGGAATATGCTCCAAATGCCAATCCATCGCACTGCAATATTCGAGAGATCGTTCAATATTCAAGCAATTAAAGTACATAACGAGCACTCAAAATATTTCGATCTGGCACAAAAAACGGAGGAATTTAAGAAACAATTCGCAGCATTACTATTAGAATAGTATGAGGAGAGCTGAGAACCTGCATAAATTATTATTTGGACATAATTAGATAAATGCTATGTACCACAACAAACTATACTACATAAATAATAATTACACGTAGAATAATAACTGGGTTTAGTACCCATTAGAAACATAATATGTTTATATACATATTATGTATATTTGTATACAAATAAAAAATAAAAATGTAATCATGCAAACATTTAATCAAGCAAACTTTGAGTTTAAATTAAATTAATTTCTAATTACACTAAAATTTTGTGGATGATGTTGAAGTATGAAGTATAATGTATTTCTTATCTTATTATTTTTATTTTTGTTTTTTAAATTTTATAGAGGAAATGTATTATGTTTTTGTAGCCAGGGGAATGGTAGAGAGGGCCTAATGGCCCTAATTCCCCCTGGTGGTAAAATAAATCAATCAATCAATCAATCAATCTCAAAAACCCTGAGCATACTCTCAGACTCAGCATACTCTTGTCATCACCCATAGGTTAGTACAGGGCGAAGCAGTACTTTGTACAGTGTTATTTTAGTTTTTCTGGAGAGGGCTTGAGACTTGAGGAGTGGCAACAGTCCAAAGTAGCACCGATTGGTAGAAAGAATTCTAGCTTTGATTTCGGTTGGGCAATCATTGCACTCATGTACAGTGGAGCCGAAGTAAGTGAAAGTTTCGACGCTTTCAAATTGGTACGGTCCAATGAGAATGTTTGGAGTCCGAATTTCATTCAAGTTTCTATTGGAAACCATATAATTTGTTTTTCCTTGGTTGACGTTGAGCCCATATTTGCTGCTGCCAACATAATTGAGCTGAAATCACTTTCCAAATCCCTAACAGTTCTGGTCATTAAATTTATATCATCTGCGTATGCCAAAAGCTGTACGGATCTATGGAAAATGGTCCAAAAATCAAATCAAATCAAAAATATTCATGATTCGAAAAATACATGAAAATGATAGGTATTGGTTGTAGAATCGATCCCTACCGGTGGTTCGACCTTAACGTTACCTGATGAGCTGTTTTCTAACTCTGCAAAGAGTACTTTGTCTCTTCAATGCCAGTCTGAGCTGTTTTTCTTCCAGGAAAGTACGAGCTCTTGGTTATTGGTGGTGAAGCAGTTCTTTTTTTACGTTTTTTTTACGTTTAACGTTACCCAATGAGCTGTTTTCTAGCTCTGCAGAGTACTTTGTCTCTTCAATGCCAGTCTGAGCTGTTTTTCTTCCAGGAAAGTACGAGCTCTTGGTTATTGGTGGTGAAGCAGTTCTTTTTTGGTTTATTATTTTCAATAATAAGCCTTTGGAATCGAGCAAGAAAAAAAAATTTTAACCCCCCCTCAAAATTTGATGTTTTACGTTTCAAGGTACGTAGAATACGAAAATCGAATAAAAAAATTTCCGTCCGTACGCCGTACGCCGTACGCCGTACGCGGCACTTTTCTTAGCAACACTGGACCGATTTGGTTCAAATTTGGTATATGGGCTCCATTTGGGGTCTAGTTGTGCCGCGAAGCTTTTGGTTGATGTAGGTCACTTCTAAGGGGTGAAAATTAAGGGTTGAAATTTTCAAGAGTGCCCTAGCTCGAAAACTCTCGAAATAAAGGTATCGTTTTTTCACCAATTTTAAATAGTATTGAATTTTTAAAAATTTTTGAGACCACCCGGAGCTCTGTAGGACAAACCGTTCGGTCCCTACGAGTACTTGAAGATTTTCCTTCGATAAAACAGAATCATGAGTGTGAATCGTAAAAGAGGTCTAATCTCCATTCAAATTTTATCGGACTAAAATGCGATCGCTGTTGATTTCTTCGATTTGTAAACAGTTTTGCCTTCTGCGTAACCAGTAATCAAATTTCCATACGAAGCTTTCTATGTTTCCAATAAAGTGTGAAGCGTTTAGTTCTTTCTAATAAACTTGATTGTGAAGGTGTGAAGCCAGTATGGTGTGGTAGGTAGTACCTAGCTGGTAGGTAAAAAAAAGTTGGTAGGTAAAAAAAAATGTTGGTGGGTAAAAAACGCTGCAAATCATTGCTCAAAGGCTTCTTCACTCTTCAGATCACTGATCAGCTGAGTGAGCTCCGAAGCCATTTTCAATCCTTTTGAATGGAAGTGCTCTTCCAGGCGTCTCCAGCATTCGAGGAGATCTTCTTCACTCTTCAGATCACTGATCAGCTGAGTGAGCTCCAAAACCATTTTTACTCCTATTGAATGGAAGTGCTCTTCCAGGCGTCTCCAGCATTCGAGGAGATCTTCTTCACTCTTCAGATCACCGATCAGCTGAGTGAGCTCCAAAGCAATTTTTACTCCTATTGAATGGAAGTGCTTTTCCAGGCGTCTCCAGCATTCGAGGAGATCTTCTTCACTCTTCAGATCACTGATCAGCTGAGTGAGCTCCGAAGCCATTTTCAATCCTATTGAACGCTGGAAGCTGAAATTTGAGAGAGAAGGTCAAGGGAGAATACAGATGGTGGTAGGTGCTACTGATGGAGAACCAGTGATCTATACAGAAGGGTGATCTATACAGAAAATAATAAACCTTTGAGCAATGATTTGCAGCGTTTTTTTCAATTGTGTAGCCTGTTTTTCTCCCATTTTACTAAATACATTGTAGTTGGGTTCTTTTTCAAAATTTTCGTGCCATGTATAGGTAGAGCCGTTTTCCCAATTTTCTTCTTGGGTTATGAGCTCCTACACCATGGAGACTTCTTCTTCAGAGAATAAAACTTGGTCCTCATGCCCTTATACATTTTTAGTACTTAGTAGCATATAAAATTTAGCGTTAAATGTAGTCATTGAAGTAGTTTTAATCAAATTCAGAATTTAATATACCTAATAGCAATTAGTAATGAATGAAAAGTTATAACTAGCTAAGTTACAACTAGTAATAACAATATAATATATTATATAGGTATATATTATATACCTAAGGAATCAAAATTGATGGGTGTCTCAGATATTATTAATCCCGTTTGAACTAGTAGAATTAATGTTATAATTAATATTCTTGATCTTGTTTTATTATTTCCTAATAATCTTATTAGTAAGTGTCCTGCAATTACATTTGCTGTTAATCGCTAAGCCAGCAATCCTGGTCGAATTAAGTTTCTGATTTTTTAAATTAAAACAAAAAACCTTTGAGCAATGATTTGCAGCGTTTTTTATTTGTTTCTACAATGACCAGCATCTTGAAAATTCGAGTTTCTTTCCTACCTGATGATTGTGACTACCATTATGTATCTTGAGACCAACTTAATGATTCAAAGAGTTATTGAATACAAAACACAAACGGTGGATACAGCTTTCGTGCAAGTACGCAACCACGAGAGACATTTTATGTCTTTGCGCCCCCTTTCCCCTTCATATAAAACCTCGTATTGTACTTTTGTTTGTGGAAATTTGATTGTGCTCGTTGATGGTTGCGATGTAATGTACGTAAACATTCATTTAAACAATCACGCTCATGCCGCAGCTTGTTGGCCACGCACAACGGAGTGTTTTACGTAATACGATTGGGCAATTTAAATGAATCGAATGTAGCTTCCTGCGTTCAACAGGAGAGAAAAAGGCTTTGGAGCTCACTCAGGTGATCAGTGCACAATCAGGCGCCTTCAGCATTCTCCATTGACCCTGCCTCTCAAATGTCAGCTTCCTACGTTCAACAGGAGAGGAAATGGCCTTGGAGCTCACTCAGCTGATCAGTGACCACTCAGGCGCCTTCAGCATTCTCCATTGACCCTGCCTCTCAAATGTCAGCTTCCTACGTTCAACAGGAGAGGAAATGGCCTTGGAGCTCACTCAGCTGATCAGTGACCACTCAGGCGCCTTCAGCATTCTCCATTGACCCTGCCTCTCAAATGTCAGCTCCCTGCGTTCAACAGGAGAGGAAATGGCCTTGGAGCTCACTCAGCTGATCAGTGACCACTCAGGCGCCTTCAGCATTCTCCATTGACCCTGCCTCTCAAATGTCAGCTCCCTGCGTTCAACAGGAGAGGAAATGGCCTTGGAACTCACTCAGCTGATCAGTGACCGCTCAGGCGCCTTCAGCATTCTCCATTGACCCTGCCTCTCAAATGTCAGCTTCCTGCGTTCAACAGGAGAGGAAATGGCCTTGGAGCTCACTCAGCTGATCAGTGACCACTCAGGCGCCTTCAGCATTCTCCATTGACCCTGCCTCTCAAATGTCAGCTTCCTGCGTTCAACAGGAGAGGAAATGGCCTTGGAGCTCACTCAGCTGATCAGTGACCACTCAGGCGCCTTCAGCATTCTCCATTGACCCTGCCTCTCAAATGTCAGCTCCCTGCGTTCAACAGGAGAGGAAATGGCCTTGGAACTCACTCAGCTGATCAGTGACCACTCAGGCGCCTTCAGCATTCTCCATTGATCCTGCCTCTCAAATGTCAGCTTCCTGCGTTCAACAGGAGAGGAAATGGCCTTGGAGCTCACTCAGCTGATCAGTGACCACTCAGGCGCCTTCAGCATTCACCATTGACCCTGCCTCTCAAATGTCAGCTTCCTGCGTTCAACAGGAGAGGAAATGGCCTTGGAGCTCACTCAGCCGATCAGTGACCACTCAGGCGCCTTCACCATTCTCCATTGACCCTGCCTCTCAAATGTCAGCTTCCTGCGTTCAACAGGAGAGGAAATGGCCTTGGAGCTCACTCAGCTGATCAGTGACCACTCAGGCGCCTTCAGCATTCTCCATTGACCCTGCCTCTCAAATGTCAGCTTCCTGCGTTCAACAGGAGAGGAAATGGCCTTGGAGCTCACTCAGCTGATCAGTGACCACTCAGGCGCCTTCAGCATTCACCATTGACCCTGCCTCTCAAATGTCAGCTTCCTGCGTTCAACAGGAGAGGAAATGGCCTTGGAGCTCACTCAGCCGATCAGTGACCACTCAGGCGCCTTCAGCATTCTCCATTGACCCTGCCTCTCAAATGTCAGCTTCCTGCGTTCAACAGGAGAGGAAATGGCCTTGGAGCTCACTCAGCTGATCAGTGACCACTCAGGCGCCTTCAGCATTCTCCATTGACCCTGCCTCTCAAATGTCAGCTTCCTACGTTCAACAGGAGAGGAAATGACCTTGGAGCTCACTCAGCTGATCAGTGACCACTCAGGCGCCTTCAGCATTCTCCATTGACCCTGCCTCTCAAATGTCAGCTCCCTGCGTTCAACAGGAGAGGAAATGGCCTTGGAGCTCACTCAGCTGATCAGTGACCACTCAGGCGCCTTCAGCATTCTCCATTGACCCTGCCTCTCAAATGTCAGCTCCCTGCGTTCAACAGGAGAGGAAATGGCCTTGGAACTCACTCAGCTGATCAGTGACCGCTCAGGCGCCTTCAGCATTCTCCATTGACCCTGCCTCTCAAATGTCAGCTTCCTGCGTTCAACAGGAGAGGAAATGGCCTTGGAGCTCACTCAGCTGATCAGTGACCACTCAGGCGCCTTCAGCATTCTCCATTGACCCTGCCTCTCAAATGTCAGCTTCCTGCGTTCAACAGGAGAGGAAATGGCCTTGGAGCTCACTCAGCTGATCAGTGACCACTCAGGCGCCTTCAGCATTCTCCATTGACCCTGCCTCTCAAATGTCAGCTCCCTGCGTTCAACAGGAGAGGAAATGGCCTTGGAACTCACTCAGCTGATCAGTGACCACTCAGGCGCCTTCAGCATTCTCCATTGATCCTGCCTCTCAAATGTCAGCTTCCTGCGTTCAACAGGAGAGGAAATGGCCTTGGAGCTCACTCAGCTGATCAGTGACCACTCAGGCGCCTTCAGCATTCACCATTGACCCTGCCTCTCAAATGTCAGCTTCCTGCGTTCAACAGGAGAGGAAATGGCCTTGGAGCTCACTCAGCCGATCAGTGACCACTCAGGCGCCTTCAGCATTCTCCATTGACCCTGCCTCTCAAATGTCAGCTTCCTGCGTTCAACAGGAGAGGAAATGGCCTTGGAGCTCACTCAGCTGATCAGTGACCACTCAGGCGCCTTCAGCATTCTCCATTGACCCTGCCTCTCAAATGTCAGCTTCCTGCGTTCAACAGGAGAGGAAATGGCCTTGGAGCTCACTCAGCTGATCAGTGACCACTCAGGCGCCTTCAGCATTCACCATTGACCCTGCCTCTCAAATGTCAGCTTCCTGCGTTCAACAGGAGAGGAAATGGCCTTGGAGCTCACTCAGCCGATCAGTGACCACTCAGGCGCCTTCAGCATTCTCCATTGACCCTGCCTCTCAAATGTCAGCTTCCTGCGTTCAACAGGAGAGGAAATGGCCTTGGAGCTCACTCAGCTGATCAGTGACCACTCAGGCGCCTTCAGCATTCTCCATTGACCCTGCCTCTCAAATGTCAGCTTCCTGCGTTCAACAGGAGAGGAAATGGCCTTGGAGCTCACTCAGCTGATCAGTGACCACTCAGGCGCCTTCAGAATTCTCCATTGACCCTGCCTCCGTAACGCTTTAAAGGGATCTGTTGGATGAAGATACCTATTTTCCTCTCACGATCATGTTGACATCTCATTTGTTGCTCACATCATACTCGTATGTTAGTGCGCATAATTCATGCGCATAATTCAGCTTTCCGTACAGGTGCATTCATATTAGGGACCGTGTACCATGATTAATAAATTGAGAGCTTTCCAATGAGTGGTGAAAGATTTTTGTGGGGTGGAAAATGAGGAAGTTAGTTTTCCCTAGGAACGATTGGTTGTACGTGAAAATCATCAGAAAATTTCCGCGTGACGCTCCCCTCGTCACAATGCCCCGTTACAATGCCCCGTCACAATGCCCCGTTACAATGCCCGCGTGACGATTTTTCATTTATGTGCCATAGTAAAGACATAAAATGTCAAAAACTTATATATTCATATGGGTAAATATCTCTTGAGATTTATTTAATCATCCAAATAATATTATTCTTACCCATATTGGTAATGCTAAAGTGAATGTAAATGCTAAATGTCTTCTTCTTGTGAAAATAACAGGTAATAATCCTATTATAGTGTTATTTGAAATGAATATAAATATTCTAATAATTATGGTACTTATTCCTCCTGATTTTTTTCGATGTTGGAAAATCGGTTAATAGACTATGCAAATTTTGATTTTCCGAATGATCGACAGTCGATTTGTATCCCTTATAGGAACTGTGGCGTTGTAAGCCACACGGTTAAATGCCAACGCGTGGGAGTGAGTTTCCACAAGAAAGGGCGCTGACCCGGGAAGAGGTGGACTTTCCTGTATCGGTCATCGAATCAAAACCAAAACTGCCTCAAAAGGTCTCTCGGATTTCCCCCTCCGCAAGATGGCAAACTAAGTTTAAACCCGGGAAATAAGGGCCGAAGGTGGGACAGGTCAGCTACGAAGATTGGGTTAGAGTTCCTCCTGGTACCAAACTGAGAAGCCCTCAACTACTTGGGCGGTTGGTTTGCGGTCTGCAGTTTGTATCGAAGGTAACGCGATTAGCATCTGGCACCCTCAGGTCGACCGCTCATTTTGCCACTGGCTCACTTCAACTTGGGGCCAGAGTGCTGCTCCGACTTGAAAGCGGAAATCTCATCTCCGTGGGGTAGGAAAATGATACAATAAGGTAAAGTACCCGAATTGCGACTCCGCTTCTAGTCCTGACTCCGTGTCAGAGATACGAGGAAGCTATGCGAAACTATTTTTTTCCTTTTTCTTTTTCTGAGCCACGCAGAAGTTTGGAGAACCATTTAATGTATCCTTATGTATATCCTATATATTATGTTATTTATTTATTTATATTATTTACCTAAAAATGTCATAACTCTACTTCTATAGTTTGAAGTGAAATTCTAGTGTATACTCACATTATTCCGTTTTGTCAAAACGTATCAATTAGGAATAATACGTTGTAATTGAGATGTGTTTTCTCAAAAGAGAACAAAATAAACCGCTATTTTGAGAATTAAAAAAAAATTTCTGAGATATGCAGAATTTTGGAGAACCATTCAACGTATCCTTAAAACATCTAAATTATGTTATTTATTCATTTACATTAATTACCTAAACATTTAATAACTCTTCTTCTGATGTTTTGAGTAAAATTCAAGTAAGTGTATAATCCCATTATTTCGTTTTGTCAAAACGTATCAATAAGGAATAATACGTTGTAATTGAGATGTGTTTTCTCAAAAGAGAACAAAATAAACCGCTATTTTGAGAATTAAAAAAAAAATTTTCTGAGATATGCAGAATTTCGGAGAACCATTCAACGTATCCTTATAACATCTAAATTATGATGTTTATTTACATTAATTACCTAAACATTTAATAACTCTTCTTCTGATGTTTCGAGTGAAATTCAAGTAAGTGTATAATCCCATTATTTCGTTTTGTCAAAATATCAATAATATGTTGTATTTTATTGGTCTTATAAAAAATATACATTATTTAAAGAAAAAACGCATCTCCAGTAATAAGCTGACACCTTGATTTTCGGTTTGCCGGTTTTTTGGGGACCGAAGGACGAAACTTCTATCTCGCCTTTTTTTCTCCTTCTGATAGAAATTACACTAAATTTGAGTCAGATTAACAGTAGAATTCACATTCAATCAAAATTCCATATTTCATTCAGTCAGTAAATTTTACACACAGAGATTCATAACAGTTGTTATTGATGAAGAGTCGGAGTCTATTGTTCAATTTTTATTTGTCGGTACAACATCGTCGCCTGAAAATTTTAAATCTACATATCAATTAGATAAGTTATAAGTTAAAATAAAATACAATATTTAACCTGTAACTTTAATTATCAAATTTTAAATTATAACTATAATAAAATTTTAACCTATAACTTATCCAATTTATTTGTATTTAAAAATTTCTAGGCTGAAGAAGATGAAGATATTTTTCCGAAACATGTGCCGACAAATGAAAATTGAACAATTGACTCCAACTCTTTATCAACTACACGGTCACTCCATCCAACCATCAACGTAGTTATGATTATCTCAATCCTGTTACGGATTCGAGGAAGCTATGTGCCACACCCACTTGACGGATGTTTTCCGTTTCCTTCCTCGTCAACGAGTCTCCTTCCCGAAAAACTTCAAGTGGTAACTTTGCGTGTTCGCATCGTGATTTAAACTTCTTTCATTACTTCACTAAGTGGGTCGGTTAGATACGGTCTCAAGATGCGAGTTGAAATGTTTTTTTTTCCAGAGAATACTTTTAGTTTTCTATCTTGATAAATTACGCGACGGTTTCCTCCACCACTTTTCCTTTTTTTCCTGAAGAAAGTGCAAAGTTGGCTCAAAGGTTTCCTGTTGTTTCAGTAGTTTGGAGGAGGTTTTTCGCCATCTCCGAGGGGGATTTCTTTATATTACAACTTTCTCCCGCTAGTTTCTCCCCTTATTCTGCTGCGGATTTTCTCGTCTTTGAAGCGAAACTGCTAAGGAGAGTCAAAAGGAGTCTGAAGCGATAATAGGAAACACCTAAGTGCTCGCAATTGACTCGAAAATAGTTTCTTTTCTTAGTTGACGAGGCAACAGTCGAGGTTCGTTAGGAGTTTGAAACACGAAACTACAAGGATTCTCATCAAGTATTTAAGGGGCATTTAACATTTTCAGAGCAAGTTTGGCAATAAATTTACTGCAGGTACCTTGATGTAAA
Organism: Apolygus lucorum; assembly: GCA_009739505.2. NCBI lineage: Eukaryota > Metazoa > Arthropoda > Insecta > Hemiptera > Miridae > Apolygus > Apolygus lucorum. The sequence goes on along the minus strand of CM019170.2, from coordinate 5,028,651 downwards.
ATTATAGGCCAAGCGAATTTTACAATGACAGAACTACCTACCTCGGGGTTATTTCAAAATAGATAAGTGAAAAATATCTAGAGGTGAACCCCTATTGTGAAAGCGATGTGTGAGGAAGTTGTAGAAAATATAATAAATATAGTTAAAAGACCGTTGTGTAATAATTTTGTCCCATCAATGGGGGGTGCGCCTTGATTTTTTAAAGATTTTTAATCGAAAATAGACTACATTCTGAGAACTTTGGCACCAATCGCAACCATCTAGCGTGAGTAGATCTGTTTCTATGATTTTTCAAAGTTTCGACCGTTTATGACGTCACGCGCCCCTCTCGCCTGGGCGGGACCCCCCAGCCCACTGTGACGTCATAAACGGTCGAAACTTTAAAAATTCATAGGAAAAGATTTACACACGCTAGAAGGTCGCGGTTGGTACCAAAATTCTCAGAATGAGGTCTAGTTTAGATTAAAAATAACAATAAACAGTTTTTCCTACCCAGGCGCACACCCTATTTTGATATGAGAAGTTTTCAAGAGCATTGCGATTCCAAACATAGGGTTTTGAATTCGTTTAAGAAATAATTTTTCACTAAACTATCAAATAAGTACATGTTTTTCCTCACTATCGAAGTAAGGGAAGCTTTGTAGCCGTTCAGATAGTCAAGAACGCTCAAACTATAACAACGGTTGATTATTTTTCTATATAGATCTGTGTGGTTTCATTCGATTCTAAAAACATCGCTGTTTGAGATGTGGTTGCCTTCATAACGAAATTTGGTTCTTGTCTCAGAATCATTCGATCGTAGGTCCAGTATGAGAAGTACAAGCGAGTACACTATGAACCTGAAACCGAACCAACCCACTGGTAAACCTCACAATGTTGATTGCTTCATTCGCAATGATAGTATTTCATTAGTAATTCATTTCATTATCAAGTCGTACTGCCAGTTATATTAGGACTGGTACACAAAATCTTGATGAAATAATTAGAGAGAGGGTCCTGGATTGGGTTCCTGCTCTATGAATCCTATGAACTCTTCGAGTCCTCGGAAAATTTCTGGGGAAGTGAGCTAAGCTAATGTATGAATATCAATAGCGTAATAAAAGGACGTACCCAAAGCCTCAATTCAGCAAATTCGATGGACGACAAGGAAGTTGTGATGAATTGAACAACACAGAACACTGAGAACAACAATCTTAGATTTGAATGAAGATTTAAATAAGTATTTAGATGAAAATTTCATCTAAATGAAATGATTTAATCATGATGTTATGGAGCCAAAACTACACACAAAAACTCTCGTTTCTGCCAACTGTTGAAAAGTATATATTAGGGCAGGTAGTAGAAGTACAACATGATTTATTTTCACAAAGGGTTCTCGAAGGGAAGAGATGACGAGTTGTGAGAATAGAAGGATGATGCTCCATAGAGATGAGAGCCCATTCAGGGACTACAATTATTCGATTCTATTTTAAATCAATGAAAATAATTTAAAGAATTATATAAAGAATCATTTCAATAATTTATCCGAAAAAACTGGGTTTTCCTGAAACTCAAATGTTGAAAAAGCTTTGTAACGAAAAAATGCGAGTAAGGGTAACGGGTCCAGTAGTCGGTGGCTTTCTCACTAAAATTCTCGCTGTAAATTCATCATTTTAGTAAATCTTCCTAATTTCCCCCATTATCTTCTAGGAATTTGTGGCTATATGATAGAATAAATGCTTTTTTGATTGGCTATGGGTGGAGTATTGAAATAATTCATGAAAGTCAAAGCTTAACTTGGCCCAGAAGTTGGACACTTGTTCCTAATCTTGGACAGTGGTGGCCCAGTAGTTGGACACTATTTTCCTTCGCACTTTTCTTGTGAACTTATATTAAAATGTACTAAAACCAAAAGATAAAAATTTTCCTATTCTATCTTTAGGAGTTTTTGTTAACTCAAACGTGCTTCCTTCAAAGAACCTCATGACTATAATACTTACAGGTTTTTAGAAGGGTGCTCGTCTGAGTTCACAAAAACTCCTGAAGACAAGATTGAACAATTTTTATTTGACATTTTTGGTATTAAAATGCGAAGAAAAGTGGTGTCTAACTACTGCTTTATTATTGTTTCCTAAAATTATCAGATTCAGTGAAGGCAATCGTGAAAAAATTCCACATTGGTTTTGAAGCTTTCTAGTGATTCAGTCTTTATTGTTTCAGTCTTATTGCTCACTAAAATCTCAAAATATACCTTACTGATCTTCATTAAGATCTAGGTCAGTATAACATAAGCACTAAAAGGTAATAATAATAAATGTTGACCTAGGAAAAGGAACATAAATTGAAGAAACCTTTCAAAAACCTCTTGAAGAGAGAAATAAAAAACAATAACGACTTATGAAATAAAATATACAAAAGAAGATTCTAATAATGAAAATCACAATTACAATAATAGTTATTATTTCAATTATTATTGTAATTTTGTAAATTATTTACAAAAGAATCATTCTAAGAGTTCTAATAATGGTAATTGGAATTAGAATTACAAAACAATCTCATGAAAGCTGGAAAACCCACGGATGTCCAAGTATAGGGCCATCAGAAACTAGGCCTTGGCCCTGAAGTTGGACGACCGTCCAATTTCTGGGCCACTAGCAGATTTGGGGTTCCATTAGTTGGATGGCCTTAGTATAAAATATATATACCTATTTACCCTAATGGTCCACTTCCTAGAAGGATACTTTAAAAAATAGCTTGAGTTTACGAAACAATAATTGAAATACACATACAAAAAAAAACGCAAATAATCAGAAAAACCTTATGAATATGCTCATGTTTACTTACCAAAATCCTAACGAACAGGATTCGTCCGGACACCACCACTTTCAAAACGACCTGAACAAACTACGAGTACTTCCAACTCAGAGGTTAAACTAAGGTTTCCCACATGGGGTGGAGATAGTGTATTTTGCCGGGAAAAGGACCCACAGTCGTTAAAAGGACTGTATCTGTATTTATTAGGGGGAAAGTAACCGACTATCCAACTATTGGGCCTGTTACTAAATTATGATTTTGGGGAAAATCTAGCTTCCCAAACTTTTATAGAAAGTTTCTGTTTATTAATGCCAAAATGTTATCAAGGTGTAAACTGTTGCGGATGGCGCTCTAAAACACTTATTCCTATACTTAAACCGCCCGAAATAAAAGGCACTCTCTTATCCGTGAGAATTTCTCTGCGGATGTCGAGGTTCAGCCCTTCAATCTTCTATATCTTTTGAGAGGCCGCACATCACGTCTTTCCCTTGTTTGAAAAGGCGTGTTTACCATCACCCCTCACCCCAAAGTCTTCCAATAAAGATACGAACCAACCTACGCACCTAGCCCATCGCCTATTCGTATTGGCTTCCCTCGTCCTCTTTTTCATGGAAAGCGTCTCTAAGAAAATTGATATTTTTTCCCTTTCCCGGTCGGGTCTCCGTATCTTAGAATATGTTATTTCTCTGTTTCACTCTTCTGGGAATAACAAAAGACCTACGGAATTCGATTGAAGGAAAATATTTCTTCTCAGTGAGACAAATACTTGACTTGAATCAATTTTCTGTGATGAATAAACTCTTGCATCTCAGCATGATCATTTAAAGGAGGATTTTTGAGTGTAACAGATAAATTCAGAGTCTAGCCCCCAACAAGCCTTGTCGGGTTTCAGCGCTACCTCCCGCCACTTCAACGAACTACCATTCCTGATTACCATAACTACCATTCAAAAGAATGTTGTCTCGTTATCGTTTTCGTTTCTCATATCTCTATAACATGAACCAGTGACGATTTTGGAGATCAGCTTTGAAATTGAATGACTTTGGTTACGTTTCGCAACATAAAACGTCACTTAACATCATTTTCACTTCCATAAATATTCGGAGAGAAATCAACAAAGAGGAACGAAAACGAATATAAGAAACGAAAACGATTACGAGACAACAATCTTTTGAATGGTAGTTATGGTAATCAGGAATGGTAGTTCGTTGAAGTGGCGGGAGGTAGCGCTGAAACCCGACAAGAATTTTTGGGGGCTAGACTATCATGTCTTCGCTTTGCCACCAGTAATTCCTTAATAACTTTCCTCTAATCATTTGTCTCCAATTTCTCGGGGAAAACAAACTATACTAAACCGCAGCTGAAAGGCACCCCACAAAATCAGAGTGATGACTGCAACGTTTTGGCGCCGGGCGAGGACTAATTGAGGGCTATTAATATCAAAAGATGAAGAAGAAGAAGAAGAAATACGTTTATTGAATAATCAGTTGAACAAATTAACAGATAATTTCATTCAAATAAACAATTTACCTGCTTGGTATTGAACCGTCCGCTGGGAAGTACGGAGCACAACATTTACAAAGTCAATAGTGTTTGAAAAATCAGAAAATTAAACATAGAAATGAAAGAGATTCCTCTAATTGGGGAAACTGTTGCCTCCGTTTGTCGTGTATTTCTACCCTTTTCACACCTGCTGAGTAATTTAATATAGTTTGAGTTTTTAATCTGCTTAGTTGATACTCTAGGACTGAATTTCTACTCCCGCTCTCCCACTGAATCTTCCACTCCCTCGATCAACTGTATAGCTGTGATGAGACAGGGTCTAATTTCAAGATGATGCCTTCCACAACACTTACAGCCGAGGACGGTGGTTGGAGGGGACAATCAAGAGTTCCCCATAGAAGATGATGAAGTTACCAGTTTTGTTGCTCAAATAATGGAAAATGACAGCGACTCTTTCATAAGATGACGAAGATCGATAGCCAGTTAAACATGTGAAGCGTTTCGGGCCCTGGAAACGGCTGTTCAATAGGTATGTGAAGCAACTCGACGCTTAGGCACAGGAAATCTCAATACTAAAAAACTGGAGGAATCATACTGAAAAAAAAAAAATTAAAAAAAAAAAAACGCTTGCCTACGAGTCTGCAACACATTGCGACATTTCATGTCTTCAGTTCCCACCACCACCACCCCCCCCCCTCCACCACTCACCTCCAGCTCTATGAAATCATCAGAAAGTACACCTGAGAGTACACCTGAGTGTACACAATTATTCAAATAACCATCCTCATAAATCAGCTTGTTGGCCACATACTTCTCAGCGGTTAACTGGATAAATCGAGAGCATTAAATGCTCTCGAGTTGCCGTTACTCCGGGTCGTTGCTAGGGAAACGGTACTTCGTCATTTTTTATCCCACAAAATTCGTTGACCATTCGTTCAAATTTTGTGTACCGTACATTTTGAAGTACCGTTTCCCTAGCAACGACTCGGTTGTAAAGGTACGATTTCCCTGGCGCGTCTGCGGCTCGCGACCAGACGCTCCCCACTGCCTCTGTGGTTTTAGATGAAACCGATTTCCCTGACGCGGCTAGGGTATGCAAACCCGCAATGTTTTTAAATTTTACTGTAAGTTACAGAATTGAGCCTGGCGTGTATGGCAAATTCAGACTCACTAGAAGATTAGTACCAAATCAACATTTTCTCTTCTCATAAATATACAACCCTCTGAAAAGAGACACATGTTTATTTATTAAGAAATGTACACACCTACCTATTATTTCACACCTGAAAAGTGTGGATGTAGCACATATCTACTTCGTATCCATAACTCGATTGTTATAGATGATCCGATGCATAATATTTATTCTCAAAATTTCAATAATTTAAATTTATGGGGAACCAACCAAAGTTTCAACCCCACAATCCCTGAAGGTACCATCGAAATCGAACGGAAACTATGGGCTTTATGATGTTATGTTTCACCATCTTGTGTCCCGAACCCACAATTCTTGAAAATGTCATCGAATTCAGACGAAAAATGTGAATTCGGTCCGTAACTTCATATAGTTTTCTCGTTACAAGGATTTACGGACGCACTGACCAACTTACAGACAGACACGGAACCAAAGAAGACAGAAACAGAAACCAAAATTATTCAAGAAGGAACGTAAAATGTGATCGGAAAATTTGATTTGGAGGACTTTTTTTATCCTAGAAAAGTGAAAACAATAATTCCTCTACCATGGTAGACTCAGAAGCAACATTCTGCCACACTGGCACATAGCTTCCTCATCACCAACATGCCTAGGAGCTTTGAATTCATATGGGACCATCTAAGATTTACCCCTCCTACTCGCTGAAAATTTGATCGAAATCGGATCAAAACTGCAGAAATAGGTAGGTTCTGGAAATCGTGCTCTACCATATTTCATTCTAACCAACGAAACGATAAGGTCAAACTATTTGAAGTTCAACGGAAAGAACGATCTGAAAAGTTTCATAATAAGTTCATAATTTCTCAGTCGATGAGAATATTGTAAAATCCCTCTTCTGTTCTTGCCAAAAACATGGGTGAGTGAGGCTTCCTATCCATAATATCCTCAATAGTTCCTCCTCTACCAGTGAATGGGCCACAACAATAATATCGCGCGACATGATCAAAACTGAAAAAAAAACCTTTTCTTACGCTTTTTTCGTTTATTTGCCAAAGTAAAGACATAAAATGTCATTAACTAAATTTTTCAAAATCTAAATTTTTTCAGATGAACTTGTTATCAATTCGCAATTTACTTCGTTCCTAATGTAATCGTTTTTTTCA
>CM019170.2:4914567-5021939 GCA_009739505.2 Apolygus lucorum | reverse complement strand
CGTTTTTTTCAATCTAGCAATACTTCAGTCTGCAAGAAAAGCGCACCTTTTTGCTCCCACACACCAAAAAAATAGAAAAATTTAAGCTAACATTTTTTTCAGATGAACTTGTTTTCAACTTGCAATTTTACTTCGTTCATAATATAATTTTTTTTCAACCTAGCAATGATTCCAGACTGCAGGAAATAAGCATCTTACTGAAATGATGATAATAAAATTGAATGGCTCTTCAATAATTCATAAGTTTTTAGAATATTTCGATTAACCGTGAAAGGCTTACCCCCGTCGACCGAGGAGCTTTTACTGTATTCATAAACCAAATAATTCACGACAGCTTCCTCTCGTACACCTCATCAGTGTTACTAGGCAAAGTCACTAACAAGTCTCGAAGTACATTTCAGTGTTGGGGTAGCAACCTTCTCGAATGAAATAACCGTTCCCCTAATATTGAGTAACGGGGTCGTTATGCGTTAACGGTTTAACCCTTAAGAGCGAAAAAAGGTCCTGAAAACGCATTCGGATTTAATAAGACCTCCTTAGTGGGAGTTAAGGGGAAAAAGCCGTTCCGGCTAGTGAAGCCGCCAAGTTCTCGAGCTGGAACAAATAAGTGTTAAAGGTACCCGGGTTACCCGAGACCCCTTCATTTACCTTCTTTCGCCGCCGTCATTCAAGTCGGAAGTGAGAAAGAAAAAAAAAGAAAAAAAAATCAAAAAAAAAAAAAAAGACCCGTCGATAAGGACCTAAGGAGTTTAAGGGGGATTTTTGGCCCGCGCTCAACTCAGTTCTGGGTCAGGTCCTGTAACTGGGGGAAGGGAGAACCAATAACGGGAACCAATTCATTGGAACGGTTAAGATGTCCGTCGGGAGTTATGGCTCGGATGGTCATCAATCATTGCTAAATCAAGCTTTTCATCTGACTGGAGCGATTATAGAAATTTCGCTTTTCTACAGTGCCTTTGATTGGTGCCGTATTTAAATGGATGCCCTTTATTACAATATGGACAGACATTCAGACATGCAAAAAAGGGGTTAGCCGAAAAATTTCACGAAATTGAGATATTGGTACCGTTTGATTTGTGTCACCAACATCTATCTTTTAATACGCCAATAAGCAAATAGAAAAAATGAATAAAATATTGTAACCATAATTTTTCATTTAAACGCCATGATAGCCATGGAAGATTAGAATAATCTCTTAAAATTAAATCTCGTAAAATAATACGAGTCTGCAACACATTGAGACATTGTATATAATATTGAATGCATGCTGATGGAACGTGAATCCTATTTGCAAGACTTATGTGCACAAATTTCGTTTCTATTTCGGTATTTATGACGGCGTACCCTCGGTTTTACACTTTTACTATCGATATATATGAATATCTTCCATACAACTTCTCGAAGACTTACTTGTTTCCTTATTCAAAGCCTAGAAGAATCCGTACAGGGTGTCCCAGTATTGATTACAGAGATTTATGAAGGTTCTTTAATCTATAAATCTATAATTAATTCCAAGTTATAATTGGTTAAACTTCTTAATGTAATTATTATTAATATGATAATATTATATTCCTTGAGTTCCCAATTGACAACAAAACAAGCGGCATTGTTTAATACATCCATTATTAACATTAATAAATATAAAATTACGACATAAATACCAAGAACAAGTAGACAGAAATGCGTAATAAATCGAGAGCTTTCCAACAATGCTCTGAGGTGAACAACATAAATACTATAGTTTAAAACTATCGAAGTTTCATTTCCCCAGAATCGGCTTGGTTGTACGTGAAAATCGTAAAAAATCAACTGCGCCTGGTAGAGTCAGGATACTGAGACGAGTGAATGAGCAGCATTCAGTCCAAACCAAGGTAGCCAGGAGCCTAAAGCTCTTGGGGTCTAAATACGTACTTGGAATTTTTTTTAATCATCAACCAATTTTAATGAAATATATACATACAGGGTGTAAGCCTATGACTGGTCTGCCATACGGTACCAGTCGATTCTATAACTAATTTGCAACAAAAAATGTCTCTTAGCAATTTTTTAAACCTTCGTTTAAGAGTTATTTTAACTTTAATTTTTTCCCCGTGATTTTGACCTTCTGTCATAACTCCGTTAATTAGCTGTGTAAATTATAATTTGAGGATATTGTTGGAAAGAGCATTAAATCTCCTATTGGATAGATGCCTTTACTTTCTTTTGAGTCAAGGTTTGAGACATGAAAAAGACCACTAAAAAGAGAATTTTACGTAATTTTGGAAACATCGCATTTTTTAAATCGCAAATTGAACTACGAGAACCCATATTTTTTCAAGATGCCAGAACACTAAAAACTGCGCTAGAATCTCAGCTTTCCAATGGTATAATTTAAAAATATTTTACTACCAAATTTAGGGGAGAAATTCGTGTGTGAAGGCGGAAAAACGTGCATTCTTTCAACGAAATCAACGTTCTGCCGCAAAGGTCTGAGGGGTTGAACGATAGAAGTGGGCGGGTCGGCGCCGCAGTAGACCGGAAACAGGAGGCCAGAGCGCTGATTACGGTGAAAAAATGCACGTTTTTCCACGTTCAAACACGAATTTTCCCCCTAAATTTGGTTGAAAAATGTTTTTTAATTATACCATTGAAAAGCTGAGATTCTAGCGCAGTTTTTAGTGTTCTTGCATCTTGAAAAAATATGGGTTCTCGTAGTTCAATTTGCGATTGAAAAAATGCGAGGTTTCCAAAATTACGTAAAAGAGATGGAGAATATTTTCGAAGAAAAGACTTGCTCATGATGGGTCCAAGCCAAGCTGGACACTCCCATCGAAGCCTAACAGGTTATCGGCACACCTCCAGCGTTTCCGAGCTCCTCTGAAGCATACGCTGCTTGCTCGTAGTAGTTGTTATGGTTACGAGGAAGCCATGTGCCACACAGCGAAGGCCAGACGAGCACGGAGCCATTCACAAATTTCTGAGAGCCTCTCCGCCAGAATTTTGATGAAAGCTATCGCTTGTGGAGCCCACATCCCATCTTTAATCAACCAATTTTTATAATTCATACTTACATGTTGTCATGGTCACGAGGAAGCCTTGTGCCACACAGCATTTTGCAGATTCTTTTCTCATTTTCACAGGCATATCAGATGAGTTGTTTAGCTACTCTTAAGTAAGCTGAGGGTTGTTCAGATACAAGAATTTGTTGACGATTTTAATAAGAGCCCGCAGTTTCTCCCGCGCCGTTGAGCTCGAGGGAATTTTCTCGAGGATTTCACACGGCGCCAGAGTTAAGTTCTCATCTGTCTGCTCGAGACGCCCGTATGAATATTGCACGAGCGCTCTACGGTTTCCCACCGCTACGTGTCGACCCTCGTCTCCGCCTGTCCCCTGCATTGTTGAATCTACCAGTTAGGAGGTTGATGACTGTATCAGAGACGATTCCGCCCTAGAGCACCTACGGAGTCAAAACAACGCGGTTGAATTTATTATGGAATCGCGGGTGAGTTGGTTAAGACTTGTTCGGGCCAACTTCATTATCAAGTCACACCGTTACGAATAATTCATGAACGGAAAAACTTCTACCAAGGTGGGTGGGCAGTATAGCCTCCTCATATGGTGAAAATTATTATCGCCCTGATAAATACAGGGTGTCTACACTTAAGATGGGCATAACTTCAGGGTTCGATTCTACAAGATATTTCCAACAAAAAAAATGTCTCTTAGCAATTTTCTTTTAACCCACTCAAAATTCCTTTTTTTTACTTCAAATTTTTTTTCGCGTTTTCGACCTTAAGGCACTGATATGGTCATAACTCCCTTATTTCTCCTGAAAAATCATATCTGACTACATCGTTAGAAAGAGCGTTAAATTCCTAATCTACCTATTGCAAAATAAAAATCTTTCAGCAGTAAAATAGTTTCAAAAAATCAAGTCAACAAGCAAAGTTAAAATTTTTTTTGACCAAAGTTTTCACTCTAAATCTCTGCTCATTTCGATGGGCGCTCTTCGGAGAAAACATCCACAAATAGTCAGCTTTCCAACGGTTTATCAATTTTTCTTTTTAAAATTCAAATTGGAGGAGTAAATGAAGTTTGAATGTCAAAAAACGTGTGTTTTACAAAAAATCCAGTGTTTTAAGCGGTTTATGGTCCCCCTCGATCTCAAGACGGCTTGGCGAGTTTGGTATCATTTTCTATGTAATTTTTTACGCTGAATCCAATGGTAATACTTCCGAATGATTCCGAATGCTAGAAAGTGGGGTTTTCGATGAAAACCTTCGTTTTCCGTAAATAAAATACGCATTATTCGTAGATATAGTAGTGAGCATAAAGTAACACCTATCTACTCAACAAAAACTTCAATCACCTAGAAATTCGGTGTTTTTCTTGAGTTGACAGATGATACTTCGTGCTCACTACCATATCTACGAATAATGCGTATTTTATGTACGAAAAACGAAGTTTTTCTTCGAAAAATCCACTTTCTAGCAGTGGGAATCATTCGAAAGTATCACTATTGGATACAGCGTGGAAAAATACATAGGAAATGATACCAAACTCGTCAAGCTATCTTGAGATCGAGGGGGACCAGAAACCGCTTAAAACACTGGATTTTCCTGTAAAATACCCGTTTTTGACTGTCAAACTTCATTTACTCTTCCAATTTGAATGATAAAAAGAAAAATTGATAGACTGTTGGAAAGCTGACTATTTGAGGATGTTTTCTCCGAAGAGCGCCCATCGAAATGAGCAGGGATTTAGAGTGGAAACTTTGGTCGAAAAAAGTCAAGTTTCGAAAAAAATTTAAAGTTTGCTTTTTGACTTGATTTTTTGAAACTATTATATTGTTGAAAGATTTTGATTTTGCACTAGGTAGCCTGGGATTTCAACGCTCTTTCCTTCGGAGTCGTCAGATTTGAATTTTCATGAGAAATCAGGGAGTTATGGAATATTTTGCGACACTTTTTTCGCCCTCAAGAAAATTTACATCTAATGCAACGCGGATTACCTACATATCGGTAGCTAAAATACTGCGATACATTACGTGCGATAGGGGAGGTTTTTTTTAGAAAAAGTAAATAGGAAAATAAATAAATAAATAGGAAGTTCATAGGAAAAGTAAATAGGTAGGTACATGTTATTAGAAGAGATGCTACGTTGTTGATCACAAAAATTGAAATAAAGTATTAACCTACTTCATGGTAATAAATTATTTATAGAATATCTTGTGTGCATTTTATTTCATAATTTTAATTTTCAAACTACACCTACAACAATGGACATATCTATGATCTATTGTTTTTCCCTCTATGGGAGAAATTGATAGTTTAATGATTCAACTTTCAACATTCACACCATTTGTTCAGACTTTTGACAATGAAAGTCCTTTAAATTCTCCTTCTGTAAATTCAAACCAAGTCAAAATTACCTTCAGTAAGTCAGATTGACGAACAGTAAATTTCTCATTTAACAGTTTATTCCAAATTCGCAGTTAGTACAAATAATAAAAGTTACAATAACATTTCGAATGTGAACAGCGTTTTAAAATCCATAATCCACGATATCCAACATTGGACCCCCCCCCCCCTCCACCTTACGGTGCCAATCTAGAACCACAGTTCTAATAGGTAATAAAATTGGACTTTTATCTGTCGGTTTGTTCAATTACTTGTGGAAGCTGTAAATAAGCTCATCACAGCTGTATTAAACCACCAAAAACCCACGCAATGCGCGGTTTCAGGTGCGATTTTTAAGTAAAACAAACACCACAGTCCTCGAACACCCCCCATACTCACCGGACTCAGTCCCTGTGACTTTTTTATTCCCCAAAATCAAAGAAAAGTTGAAGGGGCACCATTTTCAGGACGGAGGTATTAAAAGAAATTTCAGACGACCTGTTTCTCCAATGGTTTCAAACATGGAAAACACGAATGGAAAAATGTTCAAGGGCCCAGGGAGAGTACTTTGAAGAGTGCAATGTGTAAATTAATATATATTTTTTCAGAGACAGTTCTTTCTTCTTTCTTCTCTTTATTGTCATACCTCGTATAGTGGAGCGTCTGGAGACTGCCCAACAACCGTGAACAATTCCATCAAATTCTGACCATAATATGGAGTCCTCAAATTTATTTGGAAAAATTAATGTCTCAATACGGGGAAAATTGGTCCAAAAGGTTCAAAAACGTGTTTTCAAGGGTTTTGGTCGATAATGCTTTTTTTGACTTTTAACTCTCTTGTTTATTCGGAATCATTGAAATATTATCACAGTTCAAAAACGCTGCAAATTATTACACAATGGTTTATTATTTTTATATAGATCACTCGTCTGCAAAGCCACCAGCCATCCAACATGAAGAAAAACCGATCGCATTTCGGTCAGCTACAATTTGAACGGAGATTAGGCCTCTTTTGCGATTCACACTCGCGTTTCTGATTTATCGTACGTAAAACCCTTAAATTCTCGTAGGGAGCGAAAGGTTTGTCCTACAGGGCCCCGCATGGTCTCATAATATTCTAAAAATTCTATACTATCTTAAATCGAAGGAAAAACAATACCTACCTTCATATCAAAATTTTTTGAGTTAGGGCGTTTTCAAAATTTCAAAATTCATTATTGAACCCTTAGAAGTGACCTACATCAACCAAAATCTCCGGGGCACAACTAGACTCCAAATGGAGTCTACATACGAAATTTCATCAAAATCTGTCAATGCTAAGTTGGAAAAGTGCGGCGGACGGACGGCCGATTTTTTATTCGATTTTTGGATTCTACGTACCTTGAAACGTAAACCATCAAATTTTGAGGAAGTTGTTAAGAAATTTTTTTCCTTGGTCGATTCCAAAGGTTCATTATTGAAAATAATAAACCAAAAAAATCTCTTCCTTCGTGAGTGAGGGCGGAAAAAGTAGAAAACCCCGCTCTTCGAGCTTGTATAGTGGCGCAAGATGGCTGTGGAGAAAGGAATCGTAAACATTACTTTTTACCGGCGTTCATGTTAAACAGTTCCTTTAGAAACCTTTGCGAGGGAAAACTGGGAGTCGGAGGAAAAAAGTTTCGCTAACTACCTTCGCCGCGGTTTCGAGCTTTTTCTAATTTATATAGCAAACCAGAAGTTTTTTTCGCGTTCTAGCGAGAACATTTCTCACTCGGGAAATCAAGAGGAAGAAGGGGAGAAAATCCCGATGAAAAAAAGGAGGAGAGGGAATGAAAAATATAACCTACAACCGTGTTGGGAATTCAGAAGACGTTAATTGGCTTTTGCCAGTCTCACCTTGATGTTGTACCTATCTGGATTGTTTTGCTTGTATAAATAACATTGGCCAAATATGTTTGCAGCTAAGCTTTTTTATCTGGAATAACCTGGACGTAAAAACTTAGGTGGTGAACAAATGTTTGACTATTACCGATCTAATACATAAAACGCTGCAAATTATTTCAGAAAGGTTTATTATTTTCCTGTATAGATCACTCGTCTGCAAAAATCACAGCTTTGCCACTGTCACTTTTTTGTTGTTTAGGTACCTACTATCTACCTACTTCATAATTAGCTTCAAACCTTCGCAAGCAAGGTTTTTTGGAATTCGAAGAAATAGGGAGTTTCATATGGGAAATTTGATCATTGGCTGCTAATGAAGCAAAACTGAATACAACTCGAAGAAACGAATCGCATTTTAGTTAGCTAAAATTTCAACGGAGATTAGACCTCTTTGGTGATTCACACTCGTGGTTCTGTTTTATCGAAGGAAAATCCTTAAGTTCTCGTAGGGAGCGAACGGATTGTCCTACAGATCTCCGCTAGGTCTCTAAAATTTCTAAAAATTCAATACTATCTTAAATTGATGAAAAATCTATACCTTTATTTCGAGAGTTTTCGAGCTAGGGCACTCTTGAAAATGTCAACCCTTAGTTTTCACCCCTTAGAAGTGACCATCAACCAAAAGCTTCGCGACATAACTAGACCCCAAATGGAGCCCATTTACCATATTTGAACCAAATCAGTCCATGGTTGCTAAGAAAAGTGACGCGTACGGCCGATGGACGGATTTTTTAAAATTCTATTTTCGGATTTTACGTCCTTGAAACGTAAAACATCAAATTTTGAAGGGGGTATAAAAAAAAAATTCTTGCTCGATTCAAATGGCCGCGACATTAACTTTTTTTTCACGTAATAGTAGATTTTCACACAATAGATTCGTTTTTGCCTGCTGTTAGCAGGCTTTTCAGTTAGCATTACCATAATTGAGATGTACCATTGATGAATTTTCCAATACTGTCATGACCTCCTCCAAGTTTCTACATCTTTTCCAATAAAGCAAGGACTAGAGGGCTTTCGGAATCGAGTAAATGACCGATCGGAGCGTTAGGAGTTAATAATTAACTAAGTAATTACCTACTTAATTGAATTGATCAGGAAATGGGGAGTGAATTGCCTATAAGGAGCTTTGGGGGAAAATATAATACAAATAAGAATAAAAAATAAGATCGTTAGCACAATTACGAATTTTTTTTTAAAAAACACTTTCAATAAAATAAAATAAAAATTTGCTTGTTCAATAAATTTCTATCTAGCTTCCTAAGGGCCTCTACATTTTTAAATATTACTATAACTAACTGTTCGTTGTCAGAGAGGGAAGAGTTTAGAGTAGTGTCATTCACCACGAATGCCCACCAGGTCCGTAGGGGCACCAAAGCCAATTTGAGGTTTTTCGTCAGATTTTTGATATCTTGATCCGTTGAAAGCAGTTTTTGAGAAAAATACAATCAAAGTTTTAGAAACTGTTTTGATGTAGTTTTCTCACCTTTTCAACATGGTTCTGATGTTTTTTTCCTTTTTATTAGCACTAGCGCTGTTGTTAGGAATGTATTGCAGTAGGTTTCCATCCAAAAGATAGACTTTTTTTATTTGAGACTGGGACAGTCGCAGAAATTTGTGTTACTACACAAAAAACAAAAATGTTAAAAAAAAAATTAATGTTACTACAGACGTCTTACGTCGTTACTGCAGTCGGTTCAAGTGACCCTGGGAAGCTAAGGTATAGGTAGCTTGGTTTTTGCGATGTATTGATGATTTCCTGTAATCGATTCGTAAATTGGCTTACAGATTCAGAAACTACGTTAGATATCCTAAACGAATCGATAATAACCCAAAAAGTCGATTTTCGACCCTGACTTCCTTTTTTCGTTCAGCTCAAAAATGTTCTTCCGGGAGCCAAGTTACGTTTTCCTGTGAACGGTCATAATATGACCGTTCTATATATTATATACGTTCTATGTATTATATAGAACTACCTACCTGAAATTTAGAGCCTCTTCATCTAGATTCTAGAAGGTCTCATCTATTCCAAGCCTCTCATCCGACTTATCATTTCTCAACCAACCTCCCACAACACTGAAATTTGTACTTTACTTTCCTTATCTTTTTCGAACTCTTAGCAGTTGCTCGATAGTCGCCGGAGGTTTACTCTTTCATTTTTATTACTATCTAATTAACACCTCAAACTCTAGCGGTTGCTTGATAGGCGCCGAAGTTTCTCTCTCCCGTTTAATTATTACCTTAATTCGATATTTGGTAACCATTGCTCAACAGGCGCCTCAAATATTTACCCTTACCTACGACTCGTTAACAGTTGTTCAATCGACGCCTAAAGTTCATTTCGGCGAGTAACAGTAACATACATTTTACTGCAAAGAACTCGAGTTAGTGTGGACTCTTACTAATTCCAAACTTGATTTTCACGATTGTTGAGGTTTTTTATGACAACATACCAAAGCACGATTTTGAAATCGTTCTGGATCATGTTGATGACTCGAGTACGATGGCTCGTACTGATCGGAGGATCCTCATTGATTCAACGTGGTGTTTTCTAAAACCTACCCCGAACTTCTCTCAAAATTTGATAAAAATTCCCGTGAGAAGTGTTCCTCTGTTTTCTTCGTTTCGACACTCGTTATTATCATGGGCATCTACAATGTAAGCTAGTGCACTTACCTATAACTAGAGAAAGCTATTTTTTCCTATGAAAGCTATTTCATGTTTCCTAAGGAGGAAGTTTCCTAATCTCTTGGAAGCAATAATTGCTATCGTTGAAATAATTTTAATTATTGAAATTTGAGGAGAAGAGAAGATGTAGAGAGAGGGAAAATGTTTGTGCGGGTTTGCTAGACATTATCTATGCCCAAAGTTGCAAGTTAAGTGGGTTCTGGCACAATGTTCACTTCATGTTCATCTGGATTCTACAGGTAGGGATTCGAAATTCTCGCACTACCCACCAGACGTCATATCACTCTACAACATTTCTATCGGTTAAGAAAGTAAAAAACACAATATTTCCCTTTCGCTCATTGCCGTCCACGATAATTGAAAGAGCGAATTTGCAAGGGAAAACCTCGGAGTGAGTCCACAGTGGAGCCCCCTGGTTAATAAAATCCCTTTATGAGGCCCCCGGGCCGTTTCGAAGGCACTAAAACGGCGCAGAAGTGTCCCGGAAAACTATTAAAATGGGCTATTGGAGTCTGAAAAGGGAAGCCAATTCTTTACTTATCAGAGTTTCTACCCCTGAATGGGACTGACGTTGAGCCCTGAAACGAGACCAATCCAGCTATCCTCGAGATCGATCGCATCGTCGGGCAATTTCATTAAGAGTGATTAAAAATACGTATTATTGCAGCATTTAAACATCTGAAGTAAGGCTTCACTCGAATACTACTTTCCTTACCTGTAACAACCTCTCTCACCTCCCCTCTCAATATAAAAACAGATAATTTTCCAGAGGTGATTGGCACTGAAGGTACCTTGTTTATTACATTACATTTTTACTTGTTTCGATTTTTTCTTACTCTCAATTATATCCCTTTTGGTTGAAAATTTGTAGCAGTGTATCCTGAAACCTCAAAATTGGCGCCATAGAAAGATATTTGGAACGAAAATTGTTTTAAACCATTATCATATGGAGGATTCTTTTACTTAAATAATAATCCTGAAAACCTACCTTCTCTATCTTCAATAGTGAGGAAGAACGTGAACATTTTGGCGTGTACGCTGCTAGCATATTTTCCTGCCATTGAGGGGGCGTTAGAAGTTGTATTCAGACACTGTGTGCAAGAAATCCTGTGGATTTGATGAAAAATCTTTGCATATTTTATTGCTGCACGAATTCATGAAGGAGGTGCCGAAGAGAATCATTTTGATTTTTTATTACGTATTTTCAGCAATTTTTCGGCTAATATTGAATCGGTTTGTGGCAAATTTCTCGATTTTCTATGGGTATTTTTCTATACCTATTAGGATTTTCCTATAGGCATCTTAGTATTGGCACTTCAAATTTGGAAAATTTCCTATTACCACCAATTAGAAATTCAATAATTAAAGCCGCAATAACTGATGCTCATAGACAATAAAAATTCCAAGAATACCGTTTCCTGAACTTTGTCTGGAAGTTTAGTCCTTCAGATCTATTTTTTCCAACAGTGACATCCATCGAACTCAGAGGACATAGGAGTTCAAAAGTTTGGTAGCGCCAAATTGGAAAAAAATGGATTCTACAGGACCCAAATTTGCTACACGAATAAAATATTTCCTAAAAAAATACTGATAGTTTGCAAGAAGAACCCATTTTGATGTTCTTCTTCCTCGTACATTGAAATCCTGTTCATTGAAAATGCCGGATGGTCTGTTTTGATGCTAAAATTTGAATGAGTTTTCAAATTGAACAAAAACGCTGCAAATTATTACACAAAGGTTTATTATTTTTCTACATAGATCACTCGTCTGCAAAGAACACGGCTTTGCCATAGTTACCACCAATCAACATGAAGAAAAACGAACACCGATCGCATTTAACGGAGATTAGGCCTCTTTTGCGATTCACACTCGTATTTCTGATTTACTGTAAGTCCAACCCTTAAGTTCTCGTAGGGAGCGAATGATTTGTCCTACAGGGCTCCGCGTGGTCTCTAAAAATTCTGTAAATTCAATACTTTCTCAAATTGATAGAAAAACAATACCTATGATTGAAAAACAATCAAAACTTTTTGAGTTAGGGCGTTTTCAAAATTTCAACTCTTATTTTTCTACCCTTTTCTACCACTTTCTACATCAACCAAAAGCTACGGGGCACAACTAGACCCCAAATTAGAGCTATTAAAATTCCAATCAGAGCTGTTAGAATTCCAATTCCCATTACCAATTCCAATTACTTTAGGAACAAAGTAATTGCCATTACCATTACCCATTCGTGTAATGGGAATGGAATTTTCAATTACTTTTTCCAATTCCTTGTAATGGTAATGGTTTTTCAAATTCCCCATTACTTGTAGTTGGAAAATTAATGGGTCCTTCCAAGTACCCATTACAGGAAGAGTAATGGGTAATGGGAACCCGTTCCTCATTACCACCATTCAATCAGTAAGTTCCTCCAATTCATAGGGGACCATCCTCTAATTCATAGGGGACCATTCCACCATCCAAATCGTTGGGGACCATCCAACGATCGTTGGGAATTTAGGAATGGTCCCCTATGAATTGTATGGTGGTCCCCAACGAATTGGATGGTGGGACGGTCTCCTATGATTCGGGAAGGTGGTCCCCAAGAAATTTGGGAATGGTCCCCTATGAATTTGAGGATGTTCAACTTACTGATTGAATGGTGGTAATGGGGAACGGGTTCCCATTACCCATTACTATTCCTGTAATGGGTAATTGGAAGGACCAATTACTTTTCCAACTATACGAGTAATGGGGAGTTGGAAAAACCATTACCATTACAAGGAATTGGAAAAAGTAATTGAAAATTCCATTCCCATTACAAGATTGGGTAATGGTAATGGCAATTACTTTGGATTAAAGTGTCTCTTAAAACCCCAGTTAATGGTTTTATGTGTACACTTTGAAATTGTCTCCTCTGAATTTTCATTAGGTTTTCGTATACTATGTGACTTTGAAACGTAAAACAATAAATTTTGAGGGTTTTGAACTTTCAACTCGACTCGAAACGTTCATTATTGACAATAACGCTACCTTTCAGAGCGCTAAGTGTTGGGCGAACGGGCGGATGAACGATGAAAAGGGAGTTGTGTTTGCGGGAGCCTAACGATTTATCGGCAACTAACGCCCTCTCTCCTGGGGCCTTCAAACTCAAGGCGGGACGAAGCGGGGGTTTGTGCGGCCTGGAAGCCCCTCCAGAGCAGCTACAAGGGCAGAATTTACTGGGTGCTAAAGAACTTATTGTGACCCCTCCACGCCTTTTTCCACCGGCCTTTTCCCTGAAGCCGCACTGAAATCTATTTGACGTTTCTTCTTTCTCACCTTCTCCCCTCTTCTTCGATAGACTTCCTTCGCAGCGGTTGCCGTAAGTCCTGCTCGGGGGCCGTAAAGTGCTTAGACAGCACAAAGACGCGGGAAAGGGGCATCTTTTTCCCCTTTTCTGTGATTGAAGCACTCCACCAGTGTTTTCTTGTTGTTATTGTGGTCCATAATAGTGGAAAACCACGTAGTAACCTCCGCCAGACGTTATCTGGAGATCGTAAACCTCAACAATATAATGCCTTTTGGTTTCCGAATTTTTTTATATCCCCAATTCCTAACACACAACAGCAATACAGGGTGTTCCGCTCGTACATGTAAAAACGCAACAAATCATTGCCCGAAGGTTCATTATTTTCTGTATAGATCACCCATCTGTATAGATCCCTCCCTACCAACCGTAGGTACCTTCTACCTACAAGGGAATTTTTGAAAATGTCAACTCTTCATTTCCATTTGGTTGGTGGTTGGGGTTTAAATTTTCAAAATGCCCTAGTAGGTAGTAGGTACCTACGGTTGGTAGGGAAGGATCTATACAGAAGGGTGATCTGTACAGAAAATAATAAACCTTTAGGCAATGATTTGCAGCGTTTTTTTTTTTACCTACCAACATTTTTTTTTTACCTACCAACTTTTTTTTACCTACCAACTATTGGTGGGTACTACCTACCACACCATACTGGCTTCACACCTTCACAATTAAGTTTATTAGAAAGAACTAAACGCTTCACACTCGATTCGAAAAATAGAGTGCTTCATATGGAAATTTGATTACTGGTTGCTCAGAAAGCGAAACTGAATACAAATCGAAGAAATGAACAGCGATCGCATTAGTCAGATAAAATTTGAACGGAGATTAGACCTCTTTTGTGATTCACACTCGTGATTCTGTTTTATCGAAGGCCAACCCTTAAGTACTCGTGGGAAGCGAACGGATTGTTCTGCAAAGCTCTGTGTGGTCTCAAAATGTTTAAAAATTCATTACTATTTAAAATTGGTGAAAAAACCATACCTTTATTTCGAGAGTTTTCGAGTTAGGGAACTCTTGACATTTTCAACCCTCAATTTTCACCCCTTAGAAGTGACAACTAGACCCCAAATGTATCCCAAATTGGTCTAGTTTTGCTAAAAAAGTGCTGGACGGACGGAAATTTTTTTATTCGATTCTCGGATTCTTCGTACCTTGAAACGTAATACATTAAATTTTGAGGGGGTTAAAATTTTTTTTTCTTGCTCGGCTCCGAAGACTGACGTTTGAGGACCCCATGCTTGAGGGGCGCGTGACGTCATAAACATTCGAAACTTTGAAAAATCATAGTATAAGATCTACTCATCCAAAAAGAGAACGGCAATGTCAAAATTTCCAGGAAGAGGTCTACTTTCGATTAAAAATTCAAAAAACATCAGGCGCACCCCCCATTCAAATCTCGTTCAAAATTAATTTAAACTGAACTAATTACCTTTTTTCCAATAATGTTTATTGTGATTTAGAAATATATTTTTAAAAGTCTGCCAAGTAGGTGTGGCACATAGCTTCCTCGTATCCATAACCCGATTGTGTAGATGATCCGATGCATAGTAGTTGATCTTAAAACATCAATCTCTAAATTACATGCATTACCCTCATAGGGGACCATCTACACGTCAACCGGCACAATCTCTGAATATTGTTGAAAAATGTAGAAGTTATGGCTGTTACAAGGCAATATTCTCTTGCGCATGCGCAGTGGCTACTATCAGTCCGGGGGTAATGATTTTCATAGGGGACCGTCTACAAGCCAACCCACGCAATCCCTGAAAGTTTCATCGAAATCGGATGCAAATTTTAGAAGTTATGGGCGGTGGCAAGGATTTCATGACAAACACATGGACAGACACCGAACCAAAATAATTTTGGTACAATTATTGTTCATTATATATATTATTGTTCAATTATTGGAATTTTCAATTCCAATTATTATATTATTCAATTCAATTATTATAAATTCAATTATTATGAATTTATATGAATCTATTGAATGAATAAAAATAAATTCAATTATTATGAATTTATATCAATTATTATGAATTTATTGAATGAATTATTATGAATTCAATTATTATATTATTGTTCATTATATTATTGTTCAATTATTGGAACAATTATTGTTCAGGAAGGTCTGAAACGTAAAATGTGAGCGGAAAAATCGATTTTGGAGAACTTTTAATTTTAAACGTTACTGCTCTTTCCCGAAAAAATTCTGGAAACTCGTCTTTCATTGAAATGTTAAAGTTAATTTCAAAATTGAGTTCTGTATAATTTTTTTAAATTAAAATTTTGCTTCACAATCCAGTTTATTTTGAAGAAATAAGCGTTTCACTCTAAATAGGGAGGATGGTCCCCAATGAATGAGAGGGTGGTCCCCCTTGAATTTGTTGAGGGCGGCAGGCGTCCGAGAATATGCCGGAGGGGACAGGCGGTTTGAAGGTGACGGGCGGGTGGGTGGCTTCGATGAGTCGGGCGGGGGGGAGAGGATACGGAACAATCGTCCCGAAGTCAACAAAAACCTCGTTTTTTGAAATATTTTCACAAATTTTCGATACTTTTAACAAAGCAAAATGAAATCTGATTGAAACGGGACCACTATGGATACTTGTAGAACACATTTCAAAAAGATTCAGGCAGATTGGTGCCCGAATAAAAAATGCTAGTGGTACAAACATACAGCAAAAAAAAAAAAAAAAAATCGTCGTCCCATGACACACCGAACTGTATACCTCCTTCCTTCGGCGCGGCTTCGCCGCGCTTGAAGTCGGTCAAAAAGTTAGGGGCTACTTACGTACTTGACAGATGTTAAGACTCAGGAAACAGTTCGGAATTGTCCAAAAATGTACCACCTAAAATTGCTGTATCTAAATTTTCTTCAAAAATTAGCTCAAATGAATCGGTAAAATTAATTTCCCATTCATATTTTTTTCGATAGGATTGAGACCAACCGATCTAGTGAAGTAATGCGATGTGTCATCGTACATTTAGGTACTTAACCCATTTGAATTTTAAATGGTTCCTCCCTGGATCAGATGCATAATTCAACGATGACCTCTTCAGAATACACGGAGGTCATGAGAGGGCGGCCTCGTTGTTTGAGCGAAGTTGTACAAGGAATCGCTCTCAGCAGCCGCTGTCAACATCCGAATTCCATACTTGTCGTTGAACCACTTCCACTCGAATTCGACCCCCTAATTCCATCTCCGCCAATCAATGAGTCTCCCTTTTTTCCCTGCAGGACGGACCCCATCAGTTCCTGTGTTGTCTGGACAGAACCGCTCATTCCGTGTCTAGACCAGACTCTAGACGTGTTTGTATTTCTCCCCTCGCTAGCACTCCACATGAATGTATCCTCTCCCCACGTCCAAACCGAAAATCCTTTATTGCACATCCTTGTCATCAAATGATGGCCCCCACTCTCTCGATACACCATTCAATTTAGATTAAATAACGTGTTTTCGGTTGAGAACGGATTTCATTCTAATCCGACTATAAAATAGAGTAGACCAACTGAGTTGCCAACCGACAGGCATAAAACCAATATTGAAATGAAGATGAAGTTGACTGCGAATGAGCACGAACACACGTTTTTAGTGCGCTGGTAGTAGCAATGAATGCCAAAAGTATCAGAGAAGTGATTAATTTTAGTGATATTACTCACGAGAGTCTGTAGGAGCCTTAAAATCGCATAAAAGTAGGTCGATGTTTCCAAAACTTTGATGTTCGATGTTGAACATTGATGATGAGGGATATCAATACTTTCGAACATCGATGTTATTGAATCATCGATTTTATTTCTTAAAACATCAATGTTTTTCTCACTAAAATGAGAACTAATGTTTCCTAACCCTTAACTTAGAAATGAAGCTTTAAAGCAACAACAAAAAATGAAAAGTCTTGAAATTTTGGAATAGAATGAGACCACCCAGAGCTCTGTAGGACCAACCGTTTGCTCCCTATGAGGTCTTGGATTGGACTTTCAGAGAGGTCTACGTTGAAATTTTGGTTAACCAAAATCCGATTATTGTAATAATAATTGTAACAATAATCCTGCCGTGTGAAGGAAGAACGACTCAACTCAAAATTTTCGAAATCCCAGAAATCAGCTTCGAAGTTTTTCTGGAAAACTCCCCATAAATTCACTCCAAATCACTCCCGTAACCCCATTTTTTTCAGACCTCATTATATGAACAACATATTATGTTGTTCAACTCAATCAACTGGTACAATTATTCCTCTTTACACACGTACCTTCAATCGATTCGTGTTATTTGAGTCAAATATCAACAACCATAAGAAACGCATCAACCCGATCTTGAAGCCAACAATGTGGAGGAAAAACAATTCAACGGCGTTTTCAGCGAGTTGAGTCTTTTTTTCTCCACAAATAAATAGCAAATCTAGCTAGTTTGGGTGTTTTAATCTAGGAGTTGAGATGTTTTTTGAGATGTTTGGGTTGAAATAGTTAGGGGTGTAATTTGAAAATTGCCTAATTGTAAGCAAAAACGTCTCAACTCCATGCTTTTTACATGGAGTTGAGACGTTTTTGCTTACAATTAGGCAATTTTCAAATTACACCCCTAACTATTTCAACCCCTTCCGGGGTGAATTTCGAAATTTTGACTCGTTCATCGGAAAGGTGGAGGGGAATTTGATTGGATACGTAAAAACCCCATTTTCGAGTTGAGTCGTTCTTCCTTCACACGGCAGTGTTCGTTTCTTTGAGTTATACTCAGTTTTGCGTCCTTAGCAACCAGTAATCGAATTCCCTAATGAAGGCACCCACAACTCCCTATTTCTTTGAATTGCTTGTAGAGCGTTTATTTATTCAAAATAAACATGTGTAGCGAAAATATGGTTGGTAGGTAGTGACAATGGCAAAGCTGTGTTCTTTACAGGCGAGTCATTTATTCAGAAAAATAATAAACCTTTGTGTAATAATTTGCTGTGTTTTATTACGCTAATATAGCAATGAATACTAAAAGTATCAGGTTACTCACACGAGTCTGTAGGAGCGTTAAAACGGCATAAAAGCGTAGGTGACAGGCTATACCCACATCGAGTTTTATGGCCTCAAGCTAGAACCATTGTGGGTCTAGAGGGCAGTCAACGTGTTAAACCTCATCGACCAAACTGCTCATTCATTGAAGAGTTAGGCATCGAATTGGAAGCCCAACTGGAAAATACCACAGAAGAAGTAGGATGATGAAAATTTGTTAAGCTTCGCCACTCACCCTTCAGTTTGATGGGTGCTCTTCTACGAGTACTTCTGCCTAATGCTTTTAAAGACTCCTCAATTATCAATATTTTCGTCTCAAGTCTGGAGCTATTGGTTTATGAAAATTCAAGAACACTTAACACTCGCTGATTGCTTATTTGCTTCGCCAACTTCACAAAAGCATCAAGTAATGATGATGTACTTAAATTTTCATGTGTTTTTCGTCGCTGAATCGAATGAAACCGAATGATTTCCACATCGATATTTACACTATTTATCTACTTATTTGTGAGTTTATGTAACTTTTTTTAAATATTTATGTTTTTATATCCGTTATACTTAGTCAAAGTCACTATGTTTGCCAATTATTGTAGTGTAGTTTGAGAACTGTTTGCCACTGGAAGTTGGTCTGATGCATGGTAGGATGAATACCAAGAAAACACGTTCTCGAGTTTGTTCCATCAATCCTTCTTTCGAACAACATTGAAACTATGAGAAGAAATACGGAACTAGGTGGAAAAATACATCAGTTTCCACTACCGGTTGACACAACAAGTGCATTACAACCTCCCCCCGAGAATCCCTAAGCTAGAAATCCCGACCCAGTTTTCCTTTCGAGGCTGATTCAGTAAGAACTCTCAAGATCAGCCTGCCAGGTACCCACCAAACCGATTCAACTTCCACGTTGCCAGCTTGAAGGAGAAGTTGGTTATAAAGGAGGCGAGTGGAGGCTTAGATCAGTCGACAAATGGAAGTTTGCGCCTCTCCCTGCGGTTACTATCTTAGTTTGAGGTTGAGTACGAGTTCTGGTTTCCTTGCTTACCCTCCTTGGTCTCGAATTACGACCAACTTTCCTTCGAGTTGACTCAGTGAACACATGCCCCCTACGTTGGGAATTACATTCAATACGAGCCTTCCTGCACCTACTGGTATTTTGTTACATCGAAAGGGTTGTATCTCTACAATATTTCGTCCAGAGGATCCACTATTTCATTTCCATCACACAAGAGAACTGATATGTGATCAATTTCATAATCTATGAGACTATTTATTACTCATAAGAATATTGCATAAGATAGAAATATCTACACCTGCCCTTTATAAAACAATGTAGGTATCTCTACAATATTTCGTCCAAAGAATCCAATATTTCATTTCCATCACATGAGAGAACTGATAAATGATCAATTTCATAAACTATGAGACTATTTATTACTCATTAGAATATTGCATAAGATAGAAATATCTATACCTGCCCTCTATACAACAATATATCTCTACAATATTTCGTCCAAAGAATCCAATATTTCATTTCCATCACATGAGAAAACTGATATGTGATCAATTTCATAATCTATGAGACTATTTATTACTCATTAGAATATTGCATAAGATAGAAATATCTACACCTGCCCTCTATAAAACGCTGCATATTATTACACAAAGGTTTATTATTTATCTATAAAGATCACTCGCCTCCAAAGAACACGGCTTTGCCATTGTCACTACCTACCATCCATATTTTTGATACAATCAAGTTTATATTGAAGAAATAAACGCATCTCACTCAATTCGAAGAAATGAAGATTTGTGGGTGCCTTCTATAGGAAATTTTATTTCTGGTTGCTAAGGAAGCAAAACTGAATGTAACTCGAAAAAATGGTCGTAATTTGTCAGCTAAAATTTCAACGTAAATTAGGTCTCTTTTGCGATTCACACTCGTGTTACTGATTTATCGTGAGCGCAACCCTTCTGTAGGGAGCGAACGGTTGGTCCTGCAGAGCTCCGCATGGTCTCATTCGATTCTAAAAATGCAATATTATTTTAAATTGATGAATAAACAATACTTTTATATCAAACGTTTTTGAGCTACGGCATTTTCAAAATTTCAACCCTTAGAAGTGACTGATATCAACCAAAAGCTTAGGGCACAACTAGACCCCAAATGGAGCTCATATACTTACCAAAGTTCATGAAAATCGGTCCATGGGAACTAAGGAAAGTGCCGAGGACGGCGGTCGGACGGCAAAATTTTTATTCGATTTTCCGATTCTACGTAGGTACCTTGAAACGTAAACCCACAAATTTTGAGGGCGTACCTTGGTCGACTCCAAAGATTCATTATTTATAATAATCAACAAAAAAATTGGGAGTTGTGGCTGCTTTCATTAGGAAATTTGATTACTGGTTGCTAAGGACGCAAAACTAAGTACAACTCGAAGAAACGAACAACATTCGCATTTTGGTCAGCTAAAATTGGACGGAGATTAGGCCTCTCTGTAAGTCCAATCCAAGACCTCATAGGGAGCAAACGGTTGGTCCTAAGAGCTCTGGGTGGTCTCATTCAATTCCAAAGTTTCAATACAATTTTAAATTGATGAAAAACTGCTTGGTCCCTATAAAATGTCATCGTCATCTGATTTTCAAGTTCGAAGGGTATAGTAGGTACTTGGAGATTGTTGCTTTGAGATCAGCTACAGTCGATTGTAACATCTATACAATTGCGTCAATGATAGGAAGAAGCTATGTGACAAACCCACTTGGGGGACTTGTTTTTTTTTTTTTTTAATACGTTTTTTATTCAGGTGAGAAAGAGAGTAGAATGAGAAATGCATTAATAGTCTAATACTGTTTGAGAGGCTTCAAGAGATGTTGAAGTTTGACAAGTGAAGCGGGGGTGCGAGAAAACCCCACAGAATTCCACGTGACACGACGCGGTGTGTGACAGGGGCGAAGCTTTTCCCGCAATTTGCACGGTTGAAGGGGAGGGAAGCGAAAAGTTTCCATCCAACATTGACAGATGGCGCTGCGGGGAGTCGGCAAAGTGGGTTACGAGGTGGCCGCTGTCCCAGTCGGCTCAGATAGACCCTTCTCAGCTCAGCAGCCCGACGTCTGATTGCGTCATTTCATTTCCGGCGGGTCCGAGAGGGACGTCTGAGTGCTCGGACGCTCTAATAATAGAAAGAAACATCGTCGACCTTTCTAGGTGGTTCGAGGGAACGTTTTTTTCCAATATTCAGCTTCCCATGAGCCAAAAAAGTGGGAAACTTCGTGCTGATGAATGTGGAGTGGAATGTAGAAGAGGAAGGTTCACTCAATGAATCTAGAACTTCAAGGTTCACTATGAAGTAGGGACGGCACGATACAACCGATATGTCGGAGTATCGATACTTTTTTTGGTATCGATACCAATATTTGTATCGATACTTTTGATGCAAAAATCAAACCGATATATTGGTATCGATACTTGTGCCTAGAATATCGGCGGTATCGATACTTTCTTGACGATATTATCGAAAATTTTGCCAAAGTAAATTGGTGAAAAATACCAAATAAGTAACTACAAAATAATACCATATATTGTATGCCACAGAATAACACTCAAAATAGGCTCAGAATGGTTTCAATTGAAACGATATATCGCCACGATAGAGCCTAATTTGTTACATTTTTAATTGCTATTGACTTTTATTACATTTTAATTATTGTTAAAAAAGATATACTTCTAAGTCCCAAGGGGTCGTCTGGGCAATCACGAGTACGACTAGTATCTTTTATACACGTACGTCTAATTTGATTTGAAAATCGAATGAAAACTGACCTCAAATGATAATTAAATGCTTGCATACGATACGAATAAAAATTAAGTTATTGTTTGTTACTGATGATGACCTCACCGTCGAAATCGATTTAACTTGTAACTCATTATTTTCGTGGAAATAGACAACGTTCTACTCAACTCCGTTTTTATTAGCTTGCATACGAGTCTGCAACACATTGGGACATTTTCATGTCAACCACTACACAACAAGTTTGTTGACAACACTACGCATCAAAGTTTTCGTGACGATTTTTCAGTTCATGTGCCAAAGCAAAGACATGAAAATGTCAAAATGTATATTGCCTTTTCTCAATTAATAGGGTTTTATTTGGATTGAAAAATCATCGGTGGGTTGATTTGAAATATCGGTGATATCGATACTTTGAGCCGATATTATCGAAGTATCGATATTTTATAATATCGGTATCGAAAAGATATTGGGAATCGATACTTCCTGAGAAATATCTTGTCGAAAGGAGTATCGATACTTGGAGTATCGTGCCGTCCCTACTCTGAAGTATCTACAATTTTCAACATTTTATGTTTTTGCTTCGGCACACAAACGAAAAAAGCGTTAAGAAAATGCGTTACGGTTGGGAGCCGCTGAGTGATCGGGCGGGGTAGTTGCTGGGGTGTATGTATGTAGATAGAGGATGGTCCCCTAAGAATTGGAAGATGGTCTCAGAAAGAGATACATAAAATGTCCCAATGTGTTGCAGACTCGTATGCAAGCGTTTCTTTTGCGCTTTTTTTTCTAATGCAAACATGATTTTTTTTTTCAATTCGAGAAAACCTCGTTTACAGCCAATTCTATGTCCTACCCCAAACCGTGGTTCCGAAAATAAAACAACCCAAATAGAAAGTTACCTACCATTTATTTAACGAAAAAAAGGAGTATTCTTATGTAAAACACCGCTCAAAAGGTGTATTATTAAAACAGGGAAAAATGGGAAGTACGTGGAGTATCATTTTATCATAAATTTATAACTTTATCGAAACTGATCCGGAATGTAAAGTTTGAAAGGCTGGAGGAAACCGATAAGCATCGCTTGTCACCTCAGCACAGGTTAATTTGATACTCTGGGAGTTTTTAATTTGATCCTTTGATCCTCTGGGAGTTTTTTCTTTTTTAGTGAATTTCAAAGAAAATAAAGCTATTTTTATAAATTTTTTTTTTTCTCTTTGTAGCTCCCCGAGTTGAGAGGAAGGCTTAGGTGGCTCGGCCATGTGCAGCGTATGGAGGAATATAGATATGCCAAGAAGGCCATGAATGGAACGCCAGGTGGTAGAAGGATTAGAGGTAGACCCCGACTGCGTTGGATAGATGACGTAGAGGGGAATCTAAGCCAGCTCCAGATCCGAGGTGGAGGCGCAGAGCATTAGATAGGAAGGACTGGAAGGATATAGTTGAGAAGGCCCTGGTCCTCCAAGGACCGTAGTGCCAAGAAAGAAGAAGAAGAAGCTCCCCGAGTTTCTCACAGAAAATGAAACTCACTCTCTCAATCTCTCTCTCTCTCTCTTCTTGCATGCTTACTAATTAGGTAGGTACCTACCTAACTTGGAAGTTGAAGTAATAATCCTCTTTCCTGAGGAAACTCAAAATAATTATGCCTAGCGGGTGTGGCACATTTTGATCTGCTGCACTAGTACTGAGCCTATTTATTTTCGATGGTGAGGAAAATCTTCCTTAATATCTACTGGGTTCTTGTTAATAATTTACTACCATCTCTAGCGTGTGGCAATTGGGAATGTCTCCTTCATACACTCACTGAGAGAAACAATACAGAGGCTTTTCAATCCATCATCCTGTGCTGCCTGAGATCTGGAGATAAAACAAACAAAAATGCCTCCTGTACTGGGGACGCTAAAAAGACGGATTTCCCCCCGTTTGCTATTCAAAATGGGCATTCTAGCGAAGGGTTCCCCTCTCATCACTGCCTCCTTGGGTGGCCCTTCGAGGTGGAGGGATGTCCGGGACAATAGGTCGAGCTAATTGGTGTGAAACCGCTGGCAGAGACCTGTTAATGCGTCAGAGCCTGTCAGGGGCGGCTTCTTCCCCTTTCCTGGCTCATGAATGAAGGGAAAAGCGCCCCTAGCGAGGGAGAGAATTTGGGTTAATTTCCGGGAAGTGCATCGCTGATGTTTCAATGAGAGTGATGGGACGACTTTCGGTTTTCAGTGGTCTATGCTTCAGAATTTAGAATTTCACCGAATTCTGTTTGCATTTTTCCTGAGTAGTTAATGGTGTGGGATAGATGAAAATCGAGATGATTTCGGAAAGTAAGTCTCCTGTTATTTTTGGGAGACAATCAAAATTTATGATTTCAAAAAATAACCGGGAAAACGGACCTCTTCTACGAGAAGCAGAAACGCTCGCTCATTGGCTGTTCGGATCGCCGTCTCCTCCCAGTGTTGCCCAACGGTACGACGAAATCGTGTTGTCTAAGAGGAAAGTTATCAAACAAAAACCAGGGAAACCTAATTTTCCCCATCTTGCTTTTTCTATTTTTTTTCTTCAGTTTTTCGATTTCGAACTTTACTGGTTTTGTGAAATGTTGCATCTGAGGACTGTAGATTTCAAGCGGCCATAAATGAACTATTCCAGGTTGACGTCATCCTCCCGGTTTTTTCAAACGTTATGCTTTCTACACTGTTTTGTTTATTCGTAAATTAGAAAGTACGGTTTTTTTTAATTTGCTCTGCTGGCTTCTTGTTAATTTCAGCCGTTACGTGTGTATAATGAATCTCAAAACTGTTAAAAATAATTACAAAAAATACTAAAGCCATAAATCAGATAAAGTAACAAAAAAGACATATAAACTAAAAATACAATTATTTCATAATAAACATATTTTGTAATAAACATACCTGTATCTCAGCTCCGTCCATATTTACAGCTGTTTTGGCAGTATGTAATTTACGCATAAATTGAAGGCTTTTCAACGAGTGGCTAACGATATTCGTGGGATGAAAACTAACGTCGACACATTTCCCTAGAAACGGGTCGGTTGTAAGTGAAAATCATTACAAAATCCCGCGCTACTTTCGTTCCACGGTTTCGTTTTTGCCCAGTTAGGTTGTGGCTAAAGCATGTTCCATGCTAACAAAAGGAAAACCCAGTGAGGAAGCAAAAGGTTTCATACGAAATTCCAGATTGAAGGAAAATCTTCATTGACAACTTAGGACGCAAATGATAGGGGACACTGACGTACATAAGTTACAAAGTCGCCCGTATAAGGAGGGGGAGATGATGGCGTGTCCGATCCCTGCCAGGTCGTTTGGGGTTTTCTCATTCTACCCTAAAGGAATAGAAGGGGGACTAAGGGGAAAGGACAGGTGCCCCTGAGGGAAAGATGCACGGGGTATAGAAAGAGGGAAAAAGACGACCCCGCCACGTCAATAGTTTGGCGTATCCTGGAGGTAGATGGGGACTAGCCCGGGGAGGCGGTCGTGATTTATCTGCATAGATGTTCCCTCTCGCCGTGTCTTCTGTGTAGACGCGGGGTCGCACGTGGGATTTTGTCGAGGGGAGTCTCCAGTCATTAATACTGTAGGGGGAAAAGTGCAAGTCGCCCCAAATAAAAGCTTTTTTTCTCCCTGTTATGTCCTCAGTGATTGCTGGTTCCATTAGAGCGATTCCACAGCCGAGTTGTTCTAAGGAGGGGAAAGAGCGGGAATGAATACAAGGCGGGGATGTTTTAACAAATTGAAATGAGTGTGAAAGAATATACTAAGCAAGAAATCCAAGCTACTTTCCGTCGAGAATTTTTGTGATAGAAAAACAAAAGAAGCCTCCATTTGGTTTTAATGTGCATGGGTGGGCGACATACGTACATACGGTTGGGGTTTTATGTATTATAGGATGTAAGTGTTCATAGACCACCCGTTTTGTAGCATTTCCATGTTTAATTCGACATTTTCCAAATAGTATTGGACATTTTCCAAAAAGCTTTCGACGTTTCCCAAAATAGTTTTGACACTTTCAAAATACAATTAAGGAACTCGGTGATACTTTATAAATAACGCTTTATTGCTATTTAGAGGTGTGTCGGTACAGCTGTACCGGGACTGTGGAACCGAGTATCAGGTTGGAACGGTTCCACGCAGTGACAAAAACTCGACCCTTACCGGTCCAGTTCCACGGACTGATAAGATATCTTGATGAAACGGCTCTGGACCGGGAAGAGAATCTTTTTTATCGGTCCAGTTCCATCCTCACCAATCAGAATGATCAGATCAATCATCTCATCAATCTGATCATTCTGATTGGTGAGGATGGAACTGGACCGGTAAGGATGTAACCGGACCGATAAGATATCATATAGAATGGTTCAATGGCTCTGGAATGGGAAGGGTTTTGGACCGGTAAGCATGGATCTTGTTCTCAGTTCTGTTCCATGTTGTACCTGGAAGCGCCCTTACTACTTCCATGGACATGGAATGGTTCATGGAATGGCTCTTGAGCGGAAAGTTATCTTCTTAGCGTAGAAGTTGTTAGCATGGAAGTTGTCTCCAGTATTATTAATTTATTATTGTCATGTTAAGTTCTTATTGTTTGGTAACTATTATTTATAATAAATTGCCTCTTTTGTAACACTTGTTCAAATTCCTTCCTTTTAGCGAATTGTCAAGGAAAATGATGCTATTGTATTGCAAGTTGAGATCATAAGCATGGAAGAAGGACAATAGGGATTTGACAGCCTGCTTCATCCATGTCATGTGAGTGGGATTTGACCGCCTGTACCAGTAATGGAACTGTACCGGTAATTTGGAACGGTTACATCTTTGTCACCGTAACCGTTGGAACCGTTCCAGGGAAATACCTGGACCGACACACCCCTATTGCTATTATAGGTTGGGAGGTCGTGAACATTTACAAAACAGGTTTCCTGAACTGGAGTTGGTGAGGTCGTCCAGCTGCAGGTAGAAGGAGGAACTTGTTCATTACGAATAAAATCACTCGCGATGAGATTGTGGAAAACCATTTTAATAAAAACGGAGTTGAGTTGAACGTTGTCTATTTCCACGAAAATAATGAGTTACAAGTTAAATCGATTTCGACGGTTAGGTCATCATCAGTAACAAACAATAACTGAAGGTATATCACTTAAGACATAAGTTATTACATCCCCGATTTCGTTGCGGTTACATCATAAAATAGGTAATAATAATAATAATAATATTTTTAATTATTATTATTATAAATCAATTCTTAAATTGTCATAATTTTCTTATATGTTTACCAACTTGAAAACTAATTGTATTCAACATCATTTCATTATTCAATTTATCATCTCACTTTTCCACTTTTAATAATACAATTTTGAATCATTTTTAAATGTCTACTGTTTATATGTTTCTCGTAACATTTTTTTTGTACCCATCCCAAAACGCTGAGACTGTTTTACTCAAGTTGAACGGGCGCATACGCGAAGCTCCCCATAGACGATTTGTTTACGTGAAGCTCCCCGCTTCCTTTCTCTCCATGTACGCGAAGCTCCCCGTCACCAATGATAAGGAAGCTTTGTGAACAAAGAATGCATGAATAAATTATCGTATATTAGCAACAAAAGACCAGTTCGGCCATGGGTAGGAACTTAATTTTAATCACAGAATATTGTGAGCGTCGTCTGTAACTAACGT
Organism: Apolygus lucorum; assembly: GCA_009739505.2. Lineage (NCBI taxonomy): Eukaryota > Metazoa > Arthropoda > Insecta > Hemiptera > Miridae > Apolygus > Apolygus lucorum. Next base: position 4,994,166 of record CM019170.2, on the reverse strand, counting down.
TATTTCGAGTAGTTACATCGAAATGTTCTATCATAGGGAATGAACTCTACTTAATATGGTCATCGTCAAACATCAAATTTTGGCTGGTATTTAAGGGAAACAATATTGATAAATTTGGCAAGGGTGATGCAGCGCGAATCGTACTTGTCAATCAATTTCTGTAACCACAGGTTTTTTTTATCGATCTACTTCGTCTATAATTTCCCTCCTCTGTATTAATCTTGATGTAAACATCGGTTTGATATTTGACTAAAGCATCAAAAAACACAAATATGTTAGGGTGGATGCCAATGAAATTGTCCTTGAATTGTGCGTGAAAACTTTCGCATATGTTGTTTGTGCTCAGTGTGCAGTCACTCACCCGGCTGGCCCACATCTCGGGGGGGTACAATGCACTGTCACCAATGTAGGTATCGTGGATGTACTGTCCATACAGGTGGGCTTTTTCACTCGGTGCGGAAAGTATCCAACCGCAGAATGCCTCCTCGACTTCAGTGGGGTTGACCATAGGTAAACCAAAGGACCAACGCAGCCAATCGCCGATCTCGCTGTCTTCATTTTTGTATTCGTTGACCAAGCCCAGACTTTGAACTTTGCGGTACCTGTAAATTTATTTATAGTATGCTATCGCGCTCTGATCAAGGTAATTACTAGATCAGTGAGCCGGGGAGCATCGAGTAAATTGCAAATTACTTTCACTTCAGACCGGGAGCTTCGCGTAGTCACCCAGTTGAACTTATGAGCTTGTAGGTTATAGATATCAATTGCTTGTGACAAGAAAGATTTACTGTAATACATGGTGTTGTAATTAGGGATCTGTAAGGTAGTAGTTTGGGTGAGAGTGTGTGTGTGTGAGTGAGTGAGAGAGAGAGAGAGAGAGAGAGAGAGAGAGAGAGAGAGAGAGAGAGAGAGAGAGTGAGAGAGAATACATACCTTGAAAATAAACCATCAAATTTTGAGAAGGGGTTGACGTTTTTTCTGGATTCCAGTGGTTCATTATTGAAAATAACCAACCGAAATGGGACAAGTAGGAGGAATTCCTCCTACCCGTGGAGGAATTTTTATAATCGCTCCTGTTGCATCTTTCTCCCTAATTGGTGCCTGAGGCTACGCTGTAGCGTCATAACGCGGAGTAAAAACCGGGAGTTCCAGCGAATTTGCAAGATTGCAAATGTTGTTGAATTCCGACATCATTTATTATGCAGATACCTGGATGAAACCCCGCTCACGTTTACTCGCGACGATATTATTTTTAGAGTAAAAAGTTCAACTAAAGGAGAAAAAAACGTTGTATCGCAATAATGAGCTTTCCCGCTCTCTTCGCCAGTAGGCCTGCAGGTTTCGATTAAAACATTAGCTATTTATCGAGGTTGGCGTATTTCGCTCGGCTTCGAGACCTAAGACCTAGGACAGTGGGGGTTTTCGCTGGAAAATTCCGTGCTCTAATTTGGGTCAACTGCGTGATCTCGAGGCTCAATGGGGCACCGGGGAAATTTCTTTTCCTTTAGAGAAAAGCGGGGTTTTCGCATTTTCGCCACCAACAGTACTCATATAGTTCTTCGTGTGGGCCACTATGACAGTGTGGGCAAATGAAACCGCAGCGTTGAACTGTACAATGGGATGTACAGACCTGATTTTGAATGCCTCTCGAATCGGGTCCATGTTTGGGCCCGTGGAAAAAGCAACGAAATTCGTCAGCCTGAAAGATATAAAATCGACGCACATTTAGTTGTTATTGAAAATATTCCCTGTCGCTTTCATCGTCTCCTGAGAGTCCATATCTGCTGCTCACTCTATAATAATAATAATAATATCAGACCTAAGCTATCTATAGAACTAGTAAAAACATTTAAAAATTGAACCTGTTAAATGTACCTCATCATAAATAATACAAATATTTTCTAATACAACAGAAAGGTACTAGCATACAAGTAGACCAGCATAGGCGACTTGTCACTTATACAAAATTCATCAAAACAGGAAAAGCATTTTGCAGCAAAAATAATTTATGCGCTTTTGGTCTATTATTTTCAATAATGAACCTTTGGAATCGACCAAGAAAAAAAAATTTTAACACCCCCTCAAAATTTGATGGTATACGTTTCAAGGTACGTAGAATCCAAAAATCGAATAAAAATTTGGCCGTCCGTCCGCCGTACGCCGTACGCCGTCCGCCGTCCGCCGTACGCGGCACTTTTGCCACTTAGCATTGACCGATTTTGATGAAATTTGGTATGTAGGCTCCATTTGGGGTCTAGTTGTGCCCCGAAGCTTTTGGTTGATGTAGGTCACTTCTAAGGGTTCCAAAATCAATTTTGAAATTTTGAAAACGCCCTAACTCAAAAAATTTCGATATAAAGGTATTGTTTTTCCTTCTATTTAAGATTCTATAGAATTTTTAGAATTTTTTGAGACCACGCGGAGCTCTGTAGGACAAACCGTTCGCTTCCTACGAAAATTTAAGTGTTTATTTTGAAATATATATATATAAATCAAAACACGAGTGTGAATCGCAAAAGAGGCCTAATATCCGTTCAAATTAGAGCTGATCGAAATGTAATCAATAGTTGGTTATTTTGATTTTTTTTTTTAAATTTTTTGATTTTTTTTGATTTTTTTTTCCTTCATATTGGACGGTTGGTGATTCTGTAGACGAGTGATCTATATAGAAAAATAATAAACCATTGTGTAATAATTTGCAGCGTTTTTCAGAAAAGTCACAGATAACAAAGTCAATTCTTTTGGTAGTTGATTATGAAATTTAGGACCCTAGAAAGTAGTTGCATTACGTGATTTATCCAATCTAAAGAAGTTTACTGTTAGATCACTATTGTTTCTCAAATTGTGACTATACCCGTAAGCTCTTATTTCATAATTACTTAAATTAGTATGGACATAACAGATACACTGAAGTATGAATAAATAAGGCAGCGTCAATACTCCAAACCTTACAAAAGCCCCACTCGCTCTGTACCCTATTTTCTCTGGTGTCGTTATCCTCATTATAAACCTTCCTCACTTTTTCCAGAATATCTAGCCTGTTCCGGGTTTTTTCTTCGGTTTGTTGACTGCCAAAAAAAGAAAAAAAAACGCTGCAAATTGAACAGAAGTTTTGTATTTTTCTGTATAGATCACTCGTCAGCAATGAACAGCTTTGCCATTGCCAGTACTTCCTACCATATTTTTGCTCAAGCTTGAAAGTGTTTATTTTGAAGCAGGAAGAACCTACCAGCGAAGCATCGTTATTTAGTTAATGGTTGCTAGGAAAGCACAACTGAGCGACACGAAACTCAATTCGAAGAAATAAACAATTTTAACGGAGATTGGGCCTATTTCCTTTAGTGAGTAATCTTTTGCGATGTACACTCGTGTTTCTCATTCATTACGCTCCACCCTCAAGTCTTCATAGGGAGCGGATGGTTTGTCCTTCAGAGCTCTGGGTGGCCTCATTCGATCATAAAAATTCTATTCTATTTTAAATTGGTGAAAAAACTATACCTTTATTTGTTTACAGTTTTTGAGCTAAGGCGATTTTAAAATTACAACTCATATTTTTCACCTGTTAGAAGTGACTGACAATACCCAAAACTTCGAGGTTCAACTACACCCCAAATGGAGCCCCTATAATATATAGCATCCGCACTATGAGTTAAACCTTTCGCGAATTGATTTAAACTTTCCGCTGATTGAATTAGACTTTTCGCAAAATGAATTGGACCTCAGGAAAATCTGTAGTTTTAGTACAAAAAAATCTCAACTCCAACAAAATGTATAATTCTAAGCACAAATCGTGCAAGTGATGGAACGAACACTTTCTACGTATAGTTGATACTGTAATTTAGGTATAATAATAAGCATGAGTAAAAATAATTTTGGCAACAGTTAACAGAAAATACAAAATCAATGCAAAAATCACTAAAGAGTCAATACAAAAGGCAACATTAGTTGATGGAGAGGAGGTCGTCCTAGAGCAGCTGTTGGAAGTAGCCGAAACATAAAGCCATCACGTAGTTTGCACCGTGACGAAAATTTGCCATTCGATTTTCGGATTCCACATAGGTACCTTGAATCGTAAACCATTAAATTTCGAGGGGGTTTATTATTGGAAATAATTTACCTAAAATAAGTGTAGTTTACCTTTCTTTGTTTAATTGTTGGTTACTAGTTTCCTATTTGTTTAAAAATGTAGCGGCTTTTTTAACAATATAAGTCCTTTGTTGCTCCAGATTATTTAAATTTGCGGAGAGCTTTCGACAACCCTCTAGTTGTCATTGTCAATCCAACTGACAACCAATCAATTGACAACCCAGTCAGTTGTCGATCAATTGATAATCCTCTAATTGTCAATCCAACAGTAAGAGGACAGGATTCCAGTGTAGAGCTCAAGTAGCCACTGAATCTTGTCCTCTTACGGTTGGATTGACAATGATTACCAGCTTGTGTCTGGATGTGGCTACTTGAGCTCTACACAAGAATCTTGTCCTCTTATTTTTGGATTGACAATTACAACCCTTATCGTGATATACCTACCTTGTAGTTAATTAATGTGGATAATGCAACCACTCGTCATATTTGAGTGAATGATGCAATAGTTGTGCTATTATTGCATGTGATGCATGCTGAAATTGCATCTTCTCAGATTTAGGTGCATAATTGAGTAATCTTCGAGTGGGTGATATAACCAATTGTAGTTATTGCGTCACACCTCAGTGCATTTGTGAGGACATATTAGTGGGCTTCCTATAAACTACCCTCTCTTGGTTAGACATCAATTCAATATCATTCTAGGAAATTGTTGAGAGGGTTATTCCTATGGGTTAGGCCATAATTACGCGAGACTAAACCCATAAGGAGGTACCAGAGTGATACTGAAGTACCCTTATACTGATACTTATAATCGTACTTTTAAGAGTCTTTCAAGAATCTACAAGAGATTAAGTGTTTAAAACTGTACTACCCAAGGAAGGATCTGTGGTCACAGTAGGCACATCTGACAGACATACCTAACTGGAGGCATACATGACAGGTACAACTGAAGAGACCCTCCTGTAACATAACTGCAGGCCTGAGGTTCGTATTGCGTACAATAGATGGAAAAGGTGAGGTCTCCAAAATGTCTCAACTGCCAGGAGAACAAGGATGATGACGCATTCCATACATTCTTTGAACTGCCTAAGGGAGAAGTTGCATCTCGCAGCGCAGGACACAACCCCAGAGGCTGTCATCGGAAAGATGCTGGAAAGTGAATAAATCTGGACCACTGTGGTAGATAATGTGGAAAAAATGATGAACAAAAAAAAATCCTTCAAGAACGGGAGAGGGACGCGAAGGGGAACCATGGAACCTCCCCTAACGGAGAACTAAGAAGACTCCCAGGACTCAGCCTGAAGTAATGTGTTGAACGGTTCCAGGCTGAGATCCAACGTAGGAAAAGGAGGTGAGGTTTTAGTGGGTTTGAATCCCACATAACCCGTGCTAGCGGTTCCCTCGGGTATCTTACGAGATCCAAAAAAAAAACCCTGGATCTTAAAGATTTCCTCACCACCTTCGAAAAAACAGGTTCGTATTGCGTGACGAACTACTTGTATGCTTCACTCTATGTGCAGAACTTTTCTCAATTTTACAAGTTTGGGTGTTGTCTTGCTGATTTTTTTCTTTCTCAAGTAAATGAGAAAACGATTCGGTATCATCGAATGAACTCTTGACAGAGTACTTGACAGGGTACTTGCGGAGTATTTCTTGCTGCCAACTAGTTTCATTCATCCCTAGCAATAAGTAGTTGATCACGCAAATGTTCCTTCAGTGACGACCCAAACTGACATCTTGTAGCTTGAGCACGTAAACGAGCTATGAATTCCGTCAGCGTTTCTGACTAGTATCTATTCATTTGTGTGAATTTTAGCCTTCCACTCAATGAAACATCTTTCCTACTATTTTTTTCTCTTTAAAACCCTCATCAGATCAAGGTAGTCAGTGTTTTCTAGGTCTGCAGGATAGAAATAATCAACAAGGATGCGAATGGTTCCGCTCCTGTCTTCAAAAAAGGAGTAACATTACTCTAATTTCGTGTATCCAAAAATATGAGAGTACCCTAACTCGAAAAGTTGTACCTGTCTTCCCAAAATGAGTAAGGTGCGTCGGGGGAAGTGCAGAGTACAATTTGCATAGTTCAACTTTGGTAAATTCCTGAGAAACTCATTTTTAAAGCTAAATTTTTTTCCTTCTTTCATTACACCCCTCGGACTATCGTCTTACTAGTTTTGTAGTTTAAGGTTTTTTCAAGTTATACATACTTAGTGGGTTTCTCAAGCAATACTATAATTTTTGTCCGTACTCCTCACTTACCCCGCCTAAATGGGGTAAGTGTAGAGCATCCCTTCATTTCTCACGTCGTTAGAGTTACAAATGCGAAGGGGGAAGTGTGTGGAAGAGCTCGTTTCAGGCATTATTTTGCTTTTTGCAAAGTTAAAATCGGACAGAAATTGATGGAGTTACACAATTTTGAAAAGTTAAAAACGTGGTATAGAGAAACACACAAAAATCTTGCAAAATTCAAAATTTTGAATCTTATTAAAAATTCTTCAAATTACTATAAGTCATCAGTCTTATGAATAAGAACTTTTTTAACAGTCTTCTACTACAAATGGTTATCTTAACATTGCAAAAGTTTGCATAAAACTTCGAAATGAAAAAAGTCTACCAAGTGGGTGTGGCACATAGTTTCCTTATATCCATAACCCGATTGCATAGATGATCCGATGCATACCTAGTAGCTTATCTCAAAACATCTATCTCCAAGTACCTTGCACTAACCTTTCAATTGTGGGGGGGAGGGGTGCATGATTTTCATAGGGGACCATCTCCATATCTAGACAAGAGTAAAAAGTTCCCAGTAACATTAAAATTGCCCAAGTTGACAACACGAGTAGATGCAAAATACATAGCATTATGCTCCAGTGTAGGCTCCATACTGCCTTTGGTCATCCATTTAGGGGGAAGTGCGGTACTCCACACTTGCCTATGTTTCTTACTCTGCACTTTCCCCCATAGGAGGAAAAAACGGGGAAAGTGCAGGGGAGGTCTTATTTTCAAAATAATCAAAGTTAGAACAAAAATTCATATATACAATGAAACTGCAACATTTAAAGTGTATAATTACCTTGTCAGTCATTAGCAATACCGAAGTATAGACAGGTTGAAATCGGGTTGAAAAATAAATTGTCACCTCGACCTCACAGATGAAAACACATGTGGTACATCATAACCTCACCGTGAAGGTTACAACCGATATGAGGACAGTTTAATGGTGTTTTGTGAAACTTAACGTACTTCTCTACAACACCCACAGAGGATATTCATGTCAGCCCTTATGTTTGCTTGTGAAATATTCCCCACTTACCCCATTTCTGCACTTACCCCGACTCACCTTACCTCAGTTCACCCTAGATAATATCTAGATAACCCTATATCTAGATAACCCTAGATAATATATTATATTGCTTTACTTTGTCGCTATACTTTATTGGCGATGTAGCTTTCGACTAATATTTCGTAATGTATTTCACTCGAATTGCCATCCCACAAATCGAGGAATATGACATTACGATAAGAACATCTGATTGAATGCTATTTGTTTATTTGGCAATCAAAAATACAACATTGATACAAAAAGGCTGCAAATCATTGCCCAAAGGATTATTATTTTCTGTATAGATCACCCTTCTGTATAGATCACTGGTTCTCCATCAATAGCACCTACCACCATCTGTATTCTCCCTTGACCTTCCCTCTCAAATTTCAGCTTCCTGCGTTCAATAGGATTGAAAATGGCTTCGGAGCTCACTCAACTGATCAGTGATATGAAGAGTGAAGAAGATCTCCTCGAATGCTGGAGACGCCTGGAAGAGCACTGATTTGCAGCGTTTTTTACCTACAAACTTTTTTTTTACCTACCAACTGTTGACAGGTACCACCTACCACACCATGCTGCCTTCACACCTTCACAATCAAGTTTATTAGAAAGAACTAAACGTTTCACACTCGATTCGAAAAATAGAAAGCTTCATATGGAAATTTGATTACTGGTTCCGCAGAAAGCAAAACTGAATACAAATCGAGGAAATGAACAGCGATCGCATTTTAGTCAGATAAAATTTGAACGGAGATTAGGCCTCTTTTGTGATTCACACTCATGATTCTGTTTTATCGAGGGAAAACCTTCAAGTACTCGTAGGGACCGAACGGTTTGTCCTAAAGAGCTCCGGGTGGTCTCAAATATTTTTTAAAATTAAATACTATTTAAAATTGGTGAAAAAACGATATCTTTATTTCGAGAGTTTTCGAGCTAGGGCACTCTTGAAAATTTCAACCCTCAATTTTCACCCTTTAGAAGTGACTGACATCAACCAAAAGCTTCGCGGCACAACTAGACACCAAATGGAGCCCATATACCAAATTTGAACCAAATCGGTCCAGTGTTGCTAAGAAAAGTTCCGCGTACGGCGGACGGACGGAAATTTTTTTATTCGATTTTCGGGTTCTACGTACCTTGAAACGTAAAACATCAAATTTTGAGGGGGGTTGAAATTTGTTTTTTTTTCTTGCTCGATTCCAAAGGCTTATTATTGAAAATAGTACACCAAAATCGAATGAAATAGGATATAGGAATATAAAATAGGAAATAGGATATATTGATACCTCCGATGTATCGGATAAAATATATCGATATACTCGATACATTGGAAAAACGTGTTGAAGTAGGCAGGTGAATAAAAACGTTTTAAAACAATATAAACATCATTTTGGAAGAAATTTATTGATATACTTGAGATATCGGAAAATCTACTCGAAAAAACTGGTTGAAGTAAGTATCTAACCCTCTCCAAATTTGATGATTTACGTTACAAGGTAAGTAAGGTGGGCGAATCGAATGAAATATTATATCGGGAAATCTACTTTGAAAAACTCGTCGAAGTAAGTAGGTAGATGAATTGAAACGTCACTAACATCATTTTGGAAGAAATGAACATCGATGTACACGACATGTGATGATTCTACGTACCTTGAAACGTAAAACATCAAATTTTGAGGGTTTTAAACATTTTTTTTCTTGCTTGTTTCCAAAGGCTTATTATTGAAAATAATAAACCAAAAATACAATAGAAAACAAAATATTATGGAAAAAGAAAACAAATTATCTCAATACCTTGCCCACCAAGGCTTACGTTCTTACGAACTTGTTTAACTGTGCTAGTCTGTCCTACTGTTTACTGTTTAACTTGTTTAACTGTGCTAACTGTCCTATGAACTTGTATTACTAATAACTTCTGAAGCTAGAAGTTGGTATTGACCTACTTTGGTGATACTACAGTAGGCACACCTGACATGAAAGGTACAACTGAACCTAACACCTAACAGATATGGAAAAACTGACCTCGTGTGCGGCTCTCGAGTGGGGAACAAGGCTACACTCCCTGCCTAACTCACAGGAATTGCACCCATCAGAAAACAACCGGACTCGGGGCGAGTGAACGACACGAGCGATTTCCTGGTTCAAATTGAATTTTGATACGATCCGTCAGATATTCCAAACGAAAGGGAACAGCTATCGTGGAGTTTATGGTTTGTTACATCACCGGCAGACTGCCCCGTTATATCAGCCTACAGCTCGCTACAGTCCCTCTGATGGAAACTTGCATCCAGATTCATTTCCGGCTTCCGGGTTCCAACTCCCGCCCTCGATAGCTATCAATCTCAATTCCGTTCGCATCCGGCGTCGCTTTAGGGCGAAGACCTTCCACCCTCGCACATGGAAAACCCCGTACACCCTCGTTCCTATTGCACCAGCGACCCTATACTTTTGCCTCGTTTCCGGGTTTTCGGTTCCTGCCTTCTCCTCAGCCCCTTTTCCGGACAATCTATAATTTTTTATTGCATTTCGCACTCTCCAATATATTCCCTTGACATCGCCGTCACAGGAAATGAAAAACATCCGGATCTGAGAGCTATTGAATTCATTATTATTCAACAGGATACGTTTTGAAGAGTACAGGAAAAGAACGGACTAAATCGATTTTTGGACAAGAATAAGTTGAGAATAGTAAATGAACGCCTGTTTTGGAGGATAAACAAACACAATGCAGTGCTCGGAATAGTGTAAAATCTGGTCAAAATACTTCGAAAAGTTGAATGGTTACTCTTCGTATTGTAAAAGAGGGTTTATTGTTGCAGCCGTCCTGGGGAAGAACTGGGTAATTCGATTTTAGGTCGAAACTGAGTTAAGAATCTACCTGTTCTGGGAACGAGCCAAACATATGCTGGTGTTGAAAGTGATGTACTTGTTTAAAAGGTATCCAAACATGCTGGTGGGCGCAAAATAAGGTCAAATCTGGTCAAAATACCTCCAAAAGTTGAATATTTATTCTGCGTGTAATAAAACATGTTGTTTAGTGATGAATGCATTCCAGGGGACGTCGCATTTGAAAATCATTAGGTCGATTCAAACCAGTTGGTGAGTAATACAACTCGCATTTTTATTCACTGTTATGACTCACATTTCAACATTCAAATAGTTCTTAAATGAAGAAGTACAAGAGGATCCCTGAGTGAGCCACCACCCACAAGGGAGGGACTAGGTACGGGGAGAACACGTCAACATGACGTCACCCTTCCACCTCTCTCTCCCTAAACTAATCTCTCCGAGTATATAAACTCACTCAGGGATGCGCCAGTATGCAATCTAGTCCAGTCAACCGTCTTATTAATTTCGCTCTCTACCTTCTCCTCCGATAAGGGATCTACTCGAAGTACTAGGCTCACTAGGTAAATCTCCCACCTCCCGACGGTTGGTTTCTTATGAAACGCCGGGGTTGCCGGGCTAGCCTGATCTCCCTGCACTCCGCACGTCAGTCGGGCTGTTAGCTGCCGTTGCAAAAGTGCAGTGGCTAGGATAGGGACTTTTCTCTCTTCGTTGAGTATGCAGACATAACATTTACCTTCCTCAGTTTAGCAAGAGTTTACAAGATTATGCCCTGAAAAGCACTTTTTTAAATGTATCAACCCTTTCCCCATGTAAAATGCAAAATTCGAAATTCCGGCGATGTACTTAGTGCCCAACTAGATAGATTTCCGCGTCAAATAAAAAATAAAATAAAAAAATAAAAAACACGAAAATTGATTGAAAACTAAGGTCTGGGCAGAGTACACAAGATTTTGTCACACACACACATACAGACATACACCTATGGTTTTTTTTCCGCGGATTTGGATTCTGAATGGTCTAAAACGGACTTTATTCCAGATTAATCACATAAAGACGCCCAAGTCTTACTGTGGGACGTTCTAAGAAGGGTTTATTGGAGCAGTTCTGGGGAAGAACAGAATAAATTAATTTTAGGTCAAAACTGAGTTAAGAACAACCTGTTCTGGGAACGAAAGTGAATGTACTTGTTTGGAAGGTATCCAAACATGCTGATGGGCGCAAAACAAGATAAAATCGAGCGAAATTATTCAAAACTAGCTGAAAAGCCTGCTAAAAAAAATCGTAGATAAGTGGGAAAAAAACGTAAAACCGTGACAAAAAATGTCAATGACGAAATTATGTATACACAGAATTTTTTAAATGAGAAAAAATTGATATCACGGCCTGGAATCGAACCCGGGTTTCCCAGACGATCTGCAACATGCACGTACGGTTGGGATTTTATGTATTAGATGGTGGTTGGGTGTGTATTCGGTACTATAAAAAAACACGTTTGTTCTGGAGAACAAGCTAATTCGAATTTAGGTCGAAAGTGAGTTGAGAGAGGTACCTGAGTCATTCGGGTCAAAATGCTTTATATGGTGGTTGTGTGTGAATTTGGTACAATGAAACAAAAGGATTTATTGCAGATGTTCTAGGGCATAACAGGCTAATTTGATTTTAAGTTGAAAGTGACTTGAGAATCTATCTGTTTAGGGAGTATCCAAACATACTGGTATTCGCAAAACAAGGTAAAATCGGGACAAAATACTTCAAAACGGTGGTTGGGTGTGTATTTAGTACAATTAAAGAACGGGTTTATTGCAGATAATTATAGGAAATAACAGGCCAATTCGATTTTAGGTCGAAAATGAGTTGAGAATCGATCTGTTTAGGGGTAGCCACCCTTGCTGGTGTGCAAAATTTTCTTTAAGAATGTATTAATTAAAATGAAATTATTTTAATTCGATTGTTATCTTCATTTGGCTGTCGTTCCGAATGAGGTGCCCAGGTTCGAATCTCGACTGTGATACAATATTTTTACAGAGAGGGTTACTTACAATCCTCAACAGCACCGTTATTGTATAATTATATTACATGCTCTCTAAATCTCTAATCTCCTTAAATTTTTCTGTTTCAGGTGAGGTCCCGCTGTGATTACTCGAGATTAGGTTGGATTTTACCACATAAATTAACGTGAACATGAAAGGTATGTACGATTATATTCCTCATCGACTCTGGCTGTCTCTTAGTACTACGAATTCGACATGGATAATATCCGTAATATCCATTGAATAAAGGTCATGTTATGTCCTTCAGCTTGGGGTTTGTAAAAAACAAGTTTGACTTTTTCAGCCCGAAAAATTGTAACGCAAGTCTGGTGGGAGACCTGGATTCGTTTCCAGACCGTGACATCAAATTTTTTTGTAATTATGACTGTTTTCAATTTGGTTTTTACCAATTAAAACGTGTGTAATAACATCAAATGTAATGTTTTTATCAATTTTTTTGCTACTTGGAATAAATCGATGTATTGTATACCTTAATTGGTAACTAAGTGTATCGATGTAAAAGGAACAAAATGGGTAGTTAGTGCTCTTCACCATTAGAGGTAGAGGAAGTGTTGTTTTTGCACTTATTTCCTTTAACCACTGGCTTATTCGTTGAAATGAATGCAGGAACACTAACGACAATCATTGAACTGAGTTCAATTCAATCAACATTCAATGTTGATACATACATTTTATTTGATACATACCAAATTGAAAACTGTTGGGGTCACTAAAATTTGTTGTCACGACCTGGAATCGAACCCGGATATTTCGGACTAGCGTTGCACTTTTTGGGCTGAAAAAAGAGTCACCTAGCTTAGGGCTGGTTAAAAAAAAATCTGTTACTAGTACTTTGATAGTTACGTAACCCCATTCTGAAAATCGAGTTTGCTTCAATCTTGGAATTAAAAAGATGAGCGTTAAAAATAATAATAATAATAATAATAATAATAATAATAATAATAATAATAACAATAAAATGAAATAAAATTCGGGGTTGCGTTACCTTGACATGATTGATTATTCATTTAACCTTCATGAACTTCATGGTTGTCATGGATACTGGACGCTCTGAAGTTCGTATCACATTAATTTGTCCATGGATACTTGAAATCAGACAGTTCTTCTACATTTTACACCTAAAATTGACCACTTTTTGGTTACATTGTCGCCAATTTTTCCCGAAAAAGCGCATTCAGATTCAGCAACACTGTCGCTCAATCCACTTTGCAAAATGTAAACAAACTCCCGGTTCTCCATTTTCGCGATTTGGTTCGTTGAAATGACATTACATTGTAATTCGAATGTCGAAAAAAAGTGATCATTTTTATTATTCTTTATTAACGGGAATGAAGAGTCGCGTGTGAAGTCCCGGAGTGAAGTAAGAGGTTTTTTCTCGGGAAGATTTTGAGTAGTCGGTATTCCGTGTTCGACTGCACCTTGATTAAATAGGATTTCACATTCTTATTATCTGCTTTTCAATATTTGTTTGCTCTGTCTGTGTTCCTTCAAATGAAGTGCAACTAGTTTGAAAACCAGTGATTTTTTCTAGTTTCACTTACATACCCAGTTTCCCAAATTGCAAAACAGAACCTACAGAAATGTATAAGGCCGCTGTATCCAAAAGGTACTTTACCTTCCACCTATCCTATGATTTATAATCATCTGTTCTCTGTCGAATAATAGATAAACTATTTTACCTAATGGAGGAACGTAGATAGCTTAGGTCATTTGAAAGACAATGGTTGTACCATGTAGAAGTTTGAGCAGCTTTTGATGCTGTTTTCGTTTCCAGCTGAATTTTGTAAACATTAGATAGGTGAACACTAGAAAATTTCCAGTATTTAATGCTGGATTATTTCCGCGCACAGGCGATATCTTATAATTTACTGTGATTAATAAATAAGGGCCAATAATTGGCCCATATTAATTATTTATATGTTCTGATAACTTATAAATCGGGGATACAGTAGGGATGGGCAATTGTCAATAGTTACTATCGAAATATCGATAGTTCTTGACTATCGATAGTCATCCACTAACGATAGAATTTTATGTTTGTTTGTATTTGAAAATCTCAGCATTTGGAGAGCTGTGATAATACTGAGACGAGCGGTGCAGCCTCAACTCCGGCAATTCCATGTGAAAGAACTGCTCAATTCACCAGTATTATCAAAGTTGAGGCTCGTGTCAGTAGTTTATTACATATTTATATGTATATATTTCATATAATGAATCGCATGTCCACCACTTGTGCAAAGACACAAAATTCGTGGTATCGACTTTACCTCTTACCTTCCCTCTCCCTATCTCTCTACTGGCAATATGTGACTCAAGGAGCAATGCTAAACTGGAAATTATTTTTATATATTTTAAATAAATTAGTGTTTTGTTTGAAATCTTTGTGTAATCTTATGAATATACCGAATCCTGCAAGTAATTGATAATTCAATTACATTACATTAAACTCTCCATCGGACAAGTAGGTACTAAATATTGAGAGACACTATCGAAAAACTATCGATAGTATCGATAGTTTTTAATCGACATTATCGATAGTGCTGAACTATTGACTATCGCCCATCCCTAGGATACAGTAATTGAAAGAATCAGCTGGGAACAAGAGCCGCCATTTTTTTCGTAGCCATGATGAACTTCATCCAACCCTAGTCTTTTGGAGAGTTACATAACCCAGGTAAACTTTTCGATTGTCTCAAAAAACAATCTATTCTACAACATTTTTTCAACACATTTTTTTTTACCAGGGTTACGTAACCCTGTGGTAAACTTCAACCTTGGGGTTAAGACATACCTATGTCAAAATAGAGAAACTTGATCATTATTTCGGTGTTTTTTTGGAATAATGTTATGCGATTCAAACAATTAATAATAATCAAAGTATCTATTCATAGAACCTTGGGTTGGAGGACGGTGCATTGATACCTTTATAAGAAGAACTCAGAGGACCAAGAAACTACGGCAAAGAACGCGACAAAAATAAGCGAAGAGAACTTGGCCCTCTTGCGTTCGCTGGACTTCTTGGATGATGCGAGAGGAGTCCCTGGGAAGAATTTATCGAGCTTCTGGGAACGGAAATAAAGGAATTAACTAATGAAATTAGTGAATTTAGTGAATAGATGAAGGAATTAATTAATGAAATTTGAATAAATGAAGCCGAATTTGATTAGGAGATTTAAGGGGGTCTCAGTCGGTCGCCGTTCATTCCTCGTTCCGGGTTAGTGAAAAAAAAAAAAAAAAAAAGTAAAACTTAAAAAGTTGTACTATATTAGAAATTTTGAAGGGTTTAAGAAATTCATTAGTGCATCCACCTAGGGAATTAAAAAACTGAAATATTGTCGCTGGAATCATCAAAATCGAACAATTATTGCCAAAGAAATAAGGGGAAAACGCTGCAAATTATTACACAATGGTTTATTATTTTTCTATATAGATCACTCGTCTCCAAAATCACCAACCATCCAATATGAAGGAAAAAAAATAAAAAAAAATAAAAAAAATAAAATAAAAATCACCAAATATCGATTACATTTCGATCAGCTCTAATTTGAACGGAGATTAGGCCTCTTTTGCGATTCACACTCGTGTTTTGATTTATATATATATATTTCAAAATAAACACTTAAATTTTCGTAGGAAGCGAACGGTTTGTCCTACAGAGCTCCGCGTGGTCTCAAAAAATTCTAAAAATTCTATAGAATCTTAAATCGAAGGAAAAACAATACCTTTATATCAAAATTTTTTGAGTTAGGGCGTTTTCAAAATTTCAAAATTGATTTTGGAACCCTTAGAAGTGACCTACCTCAACCAAAAGCTTCGGGGCACAACTAGACCCCAAATTTCATCAAAATCGGTCAATGCTAAGTGGCAAAAGTGCCGCGTACGGCGGACGGACGGCCAAATTTTTATTCGATTTTTGGATTCTACGTACCTTGAAACGTAAACCATAAAAATTTTGAGGGGGTGTTAAAATTTCTTTTTCTTGGTCGATTCCAAAGGTTCATTATTGAAAATAATAAACCAAAATTGGGAAAACCCGTTTATTCGGTAGTTTCTCCCATTTATCTTTGTTCAATTTTGATGATTCCGGCGGAAATATTTCAGTTGTTTAACTCCCTAGGGCCGTGCACTAATGAATTTCTAAAATCCTTTGAAATTTCAAATTTAGGTACAACTTTTTAAGGTTTGGCGCCTTCAATTTGGCGAAATTTTAAGAACGAACGGAGACCGACTGAGATCCCCTTAACCCTCAATTTCTTCTAACTCGTTGTGGACCACTAGGCTCGTTCAAATCAACCGTCACGATTCATTTTCTCCCGTTGTGGCTCGAATGATGCCATCTAATTGTTGTAAACCCTGAAGTCTTCAGATTATCTCGTTGGTTGGATGGGAAGGGGAAGGGGAGGTTAGTAACTTCCCCTCTCCATCACCACGACCAACCCACCTCCTACCACCGCCGGAGGTCATCCCCGGGATAAAAGCGAAAACGACGGGCCTAAATTCAACCAGGTTGTGAACTCTTATCTCAGGAACCCACCTTTCCCCTCGACGATTCCTATTCCTTGGTTTCACTCGCGGAAGAGCTTTTGCAAATTAAATTAACATTTAGGTGCTCGTTATCATACGAAAACGATAAAAAATACTACACAGCGGATTATATTCCTGTTCTCTGTATAATTAAATGGCAAGTGAGCCGGCTCACGGAACGACTCTTCTGGAGGTTGATTTGTTGGTGAGTGTAATCGTATGTTGTTTTGGAATAATGGACCTTTGGAATCGGACTTTGGAGCAAAAATCCTTTGGAATTAGTGTTACTTCTATACTCCATGGTAACGTTACTCATGATCTATCACGGCTCACCCTCGAGTCTTCATCCAACTAGATAAATAAACACGAGACGTTCACCTCATTCGTCGCAGCTTTCGTGAAAGGCTGAGAAACTTGTTCAACGTTGTGAAAACCGAGAAAATTGAGTGCGAACGTCAGTAAAATTCTGATGATTTCTACTTACAGCCAAGTCGTTCCTATCGAACTTCATCTTCGTCATTCGCGTTCGTAGAAAAATCGTTCACCATTCGTTGGAAAGCCCTACGTTTACGCATAAATGATATACTGCCAAAACCGTTGTACTTACGGAAGAAACTGAAATATACCCCTGAGTTAAAAGAACTATCAACAACATTCGAAAGCAGATTGGGTAGGTAGCGGGAAAAAGTGAAGACATGTGTTGCAGACTCATGCAAGCGTTTATTAAAAGCTTCTTGAAACTTTACAGTGAAAATTATCTTTTCCAAACCAATCAACTAATAAATTATGGTAAATACTGGTGTAAACTATAATATGGTAACAACTCGGACCGCACTACGAGAAAGGGCCACCCGAAAAAGTACACTGATAACGTGATAACTATGACCGAGTAACGTGAGGTTTTAGCGCCAACACAACAAAAATCCGTTGGAAAGACCATTAAATTTTCAATCTTTATGATGCCCAATAACATTTTTTAAACTGAAGTTGAGATGTGCAAACGACGTATCAAAAGCGAAACTCTTCAAAATCATGAAATCGCTTGTTTTCACGAAATCGACGGTTAGACGGGAGGACTCCGAGGTGTTCACCGCCGCGGCTCCTCCGATGCACTGAGTCCTCCCGTCTAAAAATGCACGTTTTTCCGCGTTCAAACCAAAATTTCTCCCTTAAACTTGATTGTAAAATATTTTTTTGATCACACCGTTGGAAAACAGAGATTTTGGCTCACTTTTTAGGGAAGTTTCACAATTCTGCGTCAAGAATTGATATGGTTACCAGGGGGCAGAAACAAGAGGAGGAAAATTTAAAAAACACAAACGGTGGATACAGCTTTCGTAAAGTACGCAACCACGAGAGACATTTTATGTCTTATGTTTAATAAATTGAGAGCTTTCCAATGAGTGGTGAACGATTTTTGTGGGGTGGAAAATGAAGAAGTTAGTTTTCCCTAGGAACGATTGGTTGTACGTGAAAATCTTCAGAAATTTCCGCGTAACGCTCCTCTCGTAACGCTCCCCGCGTGACGATTTTTCATTTATGTGCCATAGTAAAGACATAAAATGTCAAAAAACAGGAGAAAAGATGTCGTGTCTCGAAAAAATATTTATCATTACCTCAAAATTTGGCAGCCAATTTATAAATTTTATTTTTTTTCATCCAAAATTTTGATGCAACAAATAATTTTTCCTAAATTCCCAGATCTTTCACACTACTATACTATCAGTTTATCGATAATGGTAATTAATTATTCGAAAATCAGAAGGTGAGGTGGATTAAAAAGATATTTTAAGATTTATAAAAGTTTAATTGTCGGAGAGAAATACAAGTTGACTCAAGGTCGCTTCAGAACTAACTGATTCCTAGTGTTGCTACACGCTTGCTCCTTCAGGAGGGATGGAGAACCGCGCAGGCGCAGTAGAGGGGTAGTTGTACCACCCCTTCCCTCGTCCCGCTTCTGGGACTTGAGAGAAAATGGGAAATAAGGAAAAGGTAGGTTGTGAAGTATCAGGCTGCTCAGAATAAAGAAATTATTTAAATAGGGTTAAATTGTACTAATACCGATACGGCCAGCCTGATATTCCACGGTCCCACGTGGAATGAAAGAATTTTAGGGATTCATACCCATAGGAAATTACTTTTGGTTGCCATACAGCAACATTCACTAGCAATATCCTAATCTAATTCGCGAGCAAGCTAAGAAGGAGCATTCCCTACCTAATGACCACCTATGGAAGAAAAGCGTAAAAAAACTTCCGGGTCGGACCTACAACGTGTAGCACTTAAATATTGATTATAAAATTGTAAGTGAACAAATTAAATTTCATTCTTAATACTGTATTTTGATTGTAAATCATGGATAATGTAGGGAGCAAACGTTTAGTTATGACTATTTACAATGGGGGAGGTATGTACAATTGGAGACCGAAAGATCCGTAGCCGTTCGGAATATTAGCTAGGGAGCGCTCAAGAACCTGTAAACATTTCAAGAACATTAGTCATCATAGTAAAGACGAGAATGAGCAGTTCCGACAGGTTGCTTTTTGTGTCCCGACTTTCCAAGTGCGGAATCATCAAAGGGCTATGATTTCCTCCATTTCGTGGTGGATATGTACCACCAGATCTTCTCTTACCAGCTTTCACGGCTTTTATTTCCTTCACCAATTCTGTCTCATCGATATTTTCCCTTTTATATAGCCACGAACATATGTCTGGGTCGTAGCGACCAGCTAGGGCGGCGACTAGGAGAAGGCCGCATTCCTCCGAAGTTTTTCCTTTGAAAGCTCCTCTTACCTTCACTAGCTGTTCGTTTACTAACTTGCCAATATCTCCGTCCTTCACTGTTGATGTGATTGCTTGGAGAATAATTGCTCCGGGGGTGTCTAAGTGGCAATATTTACTTCCGAAAAGTTCCTTGAAATTCGGCCAGGTGAGGTTGTCATCTACTGCTTCAGCAAGCCATTCGCTGGCATCTCCTCTCATTGCGTCGGTTAACGCCAATGCCAGCTCTGACTGTGTTGTCGTTCGTCCCTTCATTACAAGTTCTGCTGTTTTAATCCACGTTCTTGGTTGTGTCTTGGCTGGGTCGAATTCAGCGAACTTTAATTTCGGTTGTCTGAGTGATGGGAGAAGAGCTCCCAGCAACTCAGCAAGACCACTTGGGAGCTGCTGCTGAGGAATTTGTTGAGGAGGATCTTCATTGGGAATTACGTCTTGTTCCTCCTCTAGAACATCATCTGGAACGTCGTTATCACCAGACATGTTTCTTGATGCGTAGGAACCCGTGGTAAATCACTCGCACTTAAACACTTTTTTTTTTTCAAGTCCAAAACTTCAAAAATTTTGCGGGCACTAATTAATGAGTTAATCAATCCCACTTCTGATATCGATAATGGTAATTAATTATTCGAAAATCAGAAGGTGAGGTGGATTAAAAAGATATTTTAAGATTTATAAAAGTTTAATTGTCGGAGAGAAATACAAGTTGACTCAAGGTCGCTTCAGAACTGATTCCTAGTGTTGCTACACGCTTGCTCCTTCAGGAGGGATGGAGAACCGCGCAGGCGCAGTAGAGGGGTAGTTGTACCACCCCTTCCCTCGTCCCGCTTCTGGGACTTGAGAGAAAATGGGAAATAAGGAAAAGGTAGGTTGTGAAGTATCAGGCTGCTCAGAATAAAGAAATTATTTAAATAGGGTTAAATTGTACTAATACCGATAAGTTAAACTTGAAATAGAGTTGAAAATATTCTGATGGAATAACCAACTCGTCAGTATTTCTACCTAATGGTTCAAGTATAATTTAAAAGTTATTAATTAACTGAAATTATACTCGTATGTAGATTGGGTATGGTTCTATAAAAAATCGGAGTGTGATTTTTTTGTTGACTCTTTAATCGTACATAGGTCCGAAATTGAATGAAGGTGGATTTTGGTTATTAAGGGAAACATCAAAATATTTAATAATGTGGAGGCAAGCACTTAGCAAGGCAGCAATGTGACTGACTTCCGAGCTCACTCCCAGTCTAAGAGGGCAGCTTAACCTTCACAGGCATAGTTCGCGGAACTTCCACAAACTAAATTAAAAAGGGCCCACTATTAACAGTACAATAGATAAGAAGAGAAATAAGAAAATGTATAATAAGAAGAGAAAGAAAAGTAACATTTGTCTCAAAAAGGGGTTTCTGAAAAACTCGTGATATGGGGGATCTCGGACTAATATCGCGGACGGACGGAAAATTTTTTATTCGATTTTCGGATTCTACGTACCTTAAACCATGAAATTTTTAGGGGGGTTAAAACAATTTTTTCTCTATCGATTCCAATGGTTCATAATAAACCAAAATAGTCAATCAGTTCTTCACTATTTGATTTAGTTTCATACTTCATCTCTTCAAATCTCACTGTTCAATATTCATGTAATTTATTATGTGTTAAATGCCTTATTAATTTGGAAAAACCTCGATCTGCGTGTGCTGTGTCCCCCCCCCCCAGTGACCCTACCGCCTACTCGAAGAGCCATGCTAAAAGGAACATCTGCCTTTACAAAAAGCAAGTGTTAAGTTGGCTAGTTACAGAAGGGGGCTTTAGATGCGAAAGGCTATTAAACAGCATATATGTATAGGAGACTATTTAATTTTAGAGATTATTAAAGTTAGAGAATATTAAAGTAAGTTAGTATATGTAGGAGTTTATCAAAATGCGTCCTTAATTCTGTCCAATCATGTATTGTTTATTAATTTACTTATTACTGTAATTGTAAAGTAGACATTAATTTATTCACCGATATGGAGCGATTTTGCAAAGATCCTACCCTACAACACGGGCCAAGCCTAATGTCGGGTAGGAAATCTGACCAAATTGCATCCCTTCATGCATTTATATTATTGTAAAAGTGTACAAAATGGCGAAATAAACATATATCTATCTATCTATCTATCTATCTATCTTTCAGACATCCTTCTCGAGATTTCCCTTCTTACTTCAAGTATGCTTCTTTGGTGTATGCATTTCAGGCATGTGAATTCGAGATGAGGAACCCATCCCAAAAACGTTTGGTTCCAGAATACCTGTCAGAGACATGCTTTGTGATTTTCCAGTAGTGATAGTGTCTGGTAGTTGAGGGGCTTCTCATGTTTAAAGAGAGACTAGGATAATTCTAGTAATGATAAACTATTCACACCCACCTATGATTTGTTTATAACGCGTTGAAATTACGTAGTTTATTCCCCTAATGGTACGAGGTATTGCTTTCATGTGTATCAGGTCCCTGCTTCGTCTTGAAGCAAAATACCAAGAGCGGTTTTAATTACGTAACACAAGCAAAGTGCTATTCCCTCCCATTAACCTCGTTTGTCGTTTCCCTTTTCTAATTTATTAAGTGTAAACGAGGCAGACAAGATGCGGTTCTCCTCGTGCGGAGGATATTAGAAAACAGGGCGAGCGTTGGTGTGCAGGGAAATATAAAGAAACCGTACGAGTAATAAGTTGAAGTACTTATTGCAGCGTTATGTAACATCCCCGGGCTCATTCCTGACAGTAATTACCTGCGGAAGTTTTTATACTAAACTCTCACGATGCTAAAACTATAACTATGAATTTAATAGGTAATTATTTCGTGAAAAGCCAACACTTTTACTCCACTAATTTCGACAACTTTCAGAATAAATATCACGTCGTCGGCAAAATGACAAAGGGACGTATCTGCAAAAAACAAGTTTTGAGATATTCAAGTTTGAATGTTGGAGCGTGAATGATAAATCAGCGAGTGAACAAAATCAACCGAAAATGCTCGTTTTCCGATGCATTTACTTTGTTTTCTATAGTTACTATGCAAGTTGTCGTTATGCGCAAGCGCATGACGCATTAAAGCAGATACGTCCTTTTATCATTGCAGGTTATTCCCTACATTTCCTGTTACGCCCATCAGCCTCTTTCGTTCTGTTAGTTATAGTGAAGGATTTTGTAACACGTGGTCAGTTTGATTCATTTGTAATAAATTACTCCCACGCATTTTTAGGACGTCCTACAGTAATACTTGGGCGTCCTTATGCGATCGATCTAGGGTAGAGGAGGACAACACTCAATTGAAGAAAAAAACACACAGTAATCCGTAGTTGTGCACTACGTCGCCGGAATTTTGAATTTTGCTTTTTAAGGGGGGAAAGGGGGTTAATGCTTAAAAAACGTGCGTTTGCGGGCATAATCTTGATAACTTTGCCCAGGCCTAAATTTCCAACCGATTTGCGTGTTTCTTTTTTAGTTTGACTCAAATAACTTCCGAGTTGAACATGATTTCACCGGAGTATCAAAATTCGCTCGAATTCCCATAATGGATATTGTAGATCATGGATTTTAAAATGCTCTTCAGATTCGAGGCTCCCATGCCGTTAGAAATTTTATGGTGGATAATGGTGAGGGGGGGGAGTCACTATTTCTTGCCTAAAGTAATAAATAAATTACATCGAGTGAGACAGTTTTATCGCTTACCAACTGGTTAAACTGATCTAATGCTTATCCAATGGGACGTCCCCTGGAATGCACGCATTACTAAACAATATGTTTAGTAGACGTCATAAATGTTGTGGCAACCTTTGGCAACAGAGTGACTACGCTCATGATGGCAAGCCTAAGCTTTGGAAAACCGAACTGAGAAATACTTATGAAATGAAATTTTCTCTCCGAAATCTCGATTTCATTGTAATACTCTTTAGGTGGCGAGATGATGTTCTTACGAGCTCTACCTCTCCCTACGCTGAAATCCACTCGAATTAACTCAGAATCATAGTCTTCTTTAGAGTACAATTCGAAGGTACCACCAAATTTCGTGTACTCAACCATACACACTTTCTTCCACGGAATGACTATACTGAAAGAGAAAATTGGAAAGTGACGTAACTGATGAGTCAACGTTTCATGACATTCACAGAAAGACGTAAGTGACAGATACGTCCTACTGTCGTTGCCAAGATTCCTAGAGTCATAGATACGTCCACTATGTGACCAAAAATTCATGGGTTTCCGAGGAAAACATAATGTGTGGGGTTCAGGAAATCGATAGAGAAGTTTCTCGTGATATCATAAGTGAAGCCAACTCAAAATAACAAATTTTGCAGATACGTCCCTCTGTCATTTTGCCGACGACGTGGTTTTAGTGAGATTCAGAGAAGAGATGGCAGCGCCTGCGGGGCCTTTTTTTGATTAGGTACTTGATTTGAGAACGTCACGAGGATTCTACAAAAAGATTTCTCTTCAATATTTAGTGAAATGTTGTTCTGCAGGTAAAATTTTCATGTTTCAAAAAAAATTTTCATTTGTTTAATTTTTGAATTTTTTGAACTTTTTTTTCAATTGTTAAAAACGTTACTTCATTTGAGAAAGTTCCGAGGATTCCACAAAATGATTTTTCTTCAATATTTAAGTAAATATTTGTTCAAGTAAGTGAAATTTCAAAAATTTTCAAATTTTTCAAAAACTGTTCAAAATTTATTTTATTTTCCAATATTATTTTGTGTTTGTTCAATTGTTCCATACGTCCCCCCATAATAACAACCATTGACCTCTAAAGAATGCGAATCAGTTTTCAGAATGATTTTAACTTGATCATAGCTTCCCATTTCCAGGATTTTGAATCTAATGAAGAAAGCTCATGAGCCCACTTCTTGAAGATGTTCAAATTTTGAACCTTTTTTCTAGGACAGTGAGAAAAGAGTCAAGAAGAGAAATCAGTTTGCAGAATTTGAACTATCTTGTTACGGCCTCCAAAAGAAATTAACGAAAATTTTTCAATTGGAATGTTGCTTCATGGTGGCAGATTTCACAACTAATCTCGCTGCTTTATGCCTAAACGCAAGTTTACCTATGGTCAATGGAAAACAAGAAAATACGTACTATAAAAATACCATTGATCCATGAAATTGGGACTTTTTTGGAAGAGAAACTGGTAAATTGAGGCTTGAAATAAACTGATGTTCAGGAACAGTTGAATATGTACAAGTGTGTTGTTTTATAAAAGCGGTATAAAGTTAGACAGAAAACCCATTGAACGAATGTGGGAAGGATTTGAATTTTTCTTTGACTTCTTATGAATTTGATAATAAAAATGATGGAAGAGCCGACCTTATTGGGGACACGGGATTCCGATTCTGGAAGGGTCCAAAAGCTCTCCCGCGGTTTTCCTCAAGGCAGTCTTGCGGACCTGCTGTGCAGCAGGTTTGATGAAGGCGGCAGCGACTGGAGAGTCTCAGATACCGTCGATGAAGAACCGTTAGTAAGATCAGTATGTACCTATGATCCGTGTGGACAATCCAGTTTCCCAAGGAGCTGTGGAAAAAATGGGTGTGGTCAGGGTAGCAAATGAATGAAAATTTTGCAATATTCTGCTAGGAGTGCCATCGCTTTCAAAACTTACGTCGAACCTTGGTGGTATAATATACCCCAACCAATCTCAAAATAGCGAGAATCGTACCCTTATTCAAAGGAGGAGATAAAGAAAATATGGAGCATTATAGGCCGATTGCAATCCTTCCCATATTCTCCAAAATCCTAGAGAAGCTTATTGCACAACGGCTGACAGACTTTTGGGAACAGGAGTGTGTATTTGCCTCACACCAGCACGGATACAGGAAGAGTTTAAGTACCATTTCTCTCCTTCAATCAGTGGTTGACGAGTTGGTAGATTGTCTGGACAAGAGGGAGATAGCAATGGTGACAATGTGCGACCTATCGAAAGCTTTCAATTGTCTGTCAAAAGAAATATTGCTCAGGAAATTGGAATTTTATGGAATACGGGGTGTCGCTCTCGGCTTGGTTGAGTCTTACTTGACAGGGCGGAGTCAACTTACTGACAATGGGGTCAAGTCCGGTTTAATCAGACAGCAGGAGATTGGGGTTCCTCAAGGATCAATCTTAGGCCCACTACTCTTCATAATTTATGTGAATGACATAAATATTTGCACACCGGCACACCTCGTACAATATGCAGACGATACGACCATAGTATTGCGGGGTAAAACGCAGCCAGACGTTGAAAGTAAGTATTTAATTGAAATGAACAATGTAGAAGAGTGGTTCAGTACCAATAGGCTAGTTTTGAATCCCAAAAATCCAAGCACTTACTTGTTGGCGTTAGAACCAGTGGCGTCTCCTCCAGGCAAACATAGCAAACACTGTTTGCCTTACTACAAATATGCAAAATAAATAAATAAATTTTTGTTGAGATTCTCCTATATTTCCATTTTTTGTAAGTAATATTTAGCTGATTTTGGAAAACTTTTATAATATTTAGGGACTATTTCATTATTATCAAGGTATTTAGATTAAATAAGAGAATGGAATAAGAAAGTACGTATTTTGCCTTGGATACCAGCCCGCAACACACCAGAGACTTGGAGAGGTCGGTAATGTAGATGATTGCGGATGATAAGCGAACTAGCGCGGGGGCTGGTCCTCCTTGCATCGCTGGATGCAAGGCAAGCAGTTCAAAAAAATGAATTTTTCGGGACTGTTTAGAGTGAGAGGCGACGATCGGCGGGGTGGCGGGGGGTCAGCGCGGGGTCCAGTATTGCTATACCCCCCACTACCATACTCTCAGCTGTTGCAAACAGTAGGGAAACTGTTTCGTGACCTTGAATACTTGGAATATGAGCCATGGATACTAATTAGCTCACGCATGAAGACATAACATATCCATCCACCCACATTATCTCAAAGAAGGAAAGCAGTTCGTTTTTTCGCCGCCGCAAATATCAGCTGTATGACGTTGACTGGTGTCCCGTTCCCGATTTCACTGTACCTAATCGTTTTTCTTTTTGATAGACCCTAGGAAATAATTGCAAAACATTGTAGAATGAAGGTTTCACATCTTATTGGGTCTAAATTCAGAGTCTCCCTTTTTGGTTAATTATTTTCAAGAAAAAAGTTTGACCACCCTCAAATTTGATGGTTTACGTTTGTGGTAGGTAAGTACGTGTAGATTTTGAAAATCGAATATAAAAAAAAAATCCGTCCGTCCGCGGATCTTTCCTTAATTATCATGGACCGATTATGATGAAATTTGGTATGTGGGCTCCATTTGGGGTCTAGTTGTGCCGCAAAGCTTTTGGTTGATGTAGGTCACTTCTAAGCGGTGAAACGGAAGGGCTGAAACTTCCAAAGGCACCCTCTCTCGAAAACTCTCGATATAAAGGTATTGTTTTATCAGAAATTTAAGATTGTACCATTGAATTTTTGGAATCGAATGAGACTACCCATAGCTTTGTAGGACAAACTGTTCGCTCCCTACTAGAAGTTAGAAAAACGAGTATGAATCGCAAAAGAGGCGTGATCGCCCTTCAAATTTTAGTTAACCAAAATGCTTTCGCCGGTCGTTTCTTTGGGATGTACTCGGTTTTGCTTCCTTAGCAACCAGTGATCAAATTACTAAACGAAGGAATTCTTTATTTCTTCCAGTGGAGTGTGGAGCGTTTAATTCTTCCAAATAAACTTGATTGTGAAGGTAAAACATGGTTGGTAGGTGGTGACAATGACAAAGCTGAGTTCTTTGCTGGCACGTGATCAATACAGAAAAAATGACCCTTTGTGTAATAATTTGCAGCCTAGCTGTTTGCCTGACGAATATTATCACGCGACGCCCCTGGTTAGAACCAAACCAATAAATAATAACCTATCTACTGTAGGGTCAGCTAAACTTGTCGGAGTAACGATTGAATTGAGTAACGAGTGAACGCCTGAATTGGAGTCACCACGTCGAGTCCCTCATCAAAGAGCTTAATGGTGCAGTTTACGCATTAAGACAAGCCTCGACATTTTTGCCGGAGGAATTCATGCGTGAGGTGTACTTCGGAGTCTTCCATGCAAAATGTACGTATGCCTTGCATACATGGGGGAATTCTCAAGAAATTGATAGAGTGCAGCGTATGCAGAAAAAAAGCACTTCGAGTATAATACACAATAATTGTGTAGAGCTGGCCACCTAGATCACTGCAAACCCTTATTCAAGAAGATGAAAATCATGACGATCATAAACGCTTATGTTTATTACGCAAGCTGCTACATCAATGATAGAAACACATTAGCCCGGGGAGACATACACGATCATCGTACAAGAAGGAGAGACGACGTCGATGTGCCGTTTCATAGACTATGTGTGACACAAAAGCAGTACCACTACACATCGATAAAGGTTTATGATAACATTCCAAGTTCAATACGAGAGTTACCAAAGAGGCAATTTGAGAAGACCATGAAGATTTTTTTGAAGGAAACTCCATTCTACAGTCTAAAGGAATACTTTGACCAAAAATTTAATACGACTTATGTATAACGCATTCATGTACATACATTATGGTACAACGAATAAAGAACTATTATTATTATTATTATTATTATTATTACCAAGGTTCGACGTAAGTTATTGTATTATGTGGAAAGATGGAGATGAAATCACTGCAGGATGTCCTTCCAGTGATGCCTGAGAAAAGCACCAGGCTTGAGGAAAATGGCGAAAATGTAAATACTCGGTTGTTCTGGGAAGGTATCGGTTGAACTGACGATGAGTTGATGACGATGAGGGGGGAGGGGGTTAACAGATGGGAACCGCATGTCCTTTCACCTTCCCTCATATACTGAAACAATAAGCACAAACATCTCGGGTCGAAGTTGGGACAGAGTTTGCAGTTGATAACTAGTTAGAAGTAGAATCTCTATAGCTAGATTCACAATTCTCAAGTAGAGAATTGCGCAAATCAGTCTACATGCTCTGTATCGGTGAAATATCTACCTGCCTGGCTAACAGGTACCTAGTATTCTACAAATTCTGTTACTCCGACTCAAACCTACCTGGAAATTGCTGAATTAGGGGCCAAAACGTCAGAATTAATTACTTTTATTGACTAAACGTTAGACTCCATCAGAGAATCCATCGCCCACCTTAGAAACTAGTGTTGAGAAAATCCTAAAATTGTGGCCAATTGTACGAATAAATAGAATTAAATTAATATATGAAAATAATTCAAATCATTGTATCAAAGCATTGTTCTATGTTATTGTTTACGTTACTTATAATCCATCATAACTAGCAAGTCGAGAACAGCGCTTTCGATGTAAAGACATCATCATCAGGGCGTCGGCAAAGACGTTTTTGAGTACATCGAATGGGCTCGTATCTTGTACTTGCTGGTGTCGACGGATTCTTCAATAAAGTACGTTAACAATAAAATAAAACAATACATGAGGATTCGAATTAACAAGTAGATACAACATCATTTATCATTCAGCATCTTGAAGTTTTCACCTGTCGAAGACCCCTGGAAAGAGAGAAACTTTACTGACAGAAGATAAATATTTACGATGAAACTGAGATCGGTTTTATTGAGACACAAGTTCGGTTCATAAACTCGTCCAAGTTTGATGCGACATCGTGGAAAGTTGCCACATCTACTTAAGGAGTTAAGGTGGTAGAATCTGTAATGCGGATACCCTACCCAATAATTTCGAAGCTTCTCCGAAATCAACCGACAGAATCGTGTCAAGGAAGGAAACTTTCATGACGATTTTACACATTCATTATCCTACCTACTTAGATGTAAAGGGTAAATAATCCGTTTCACAAGTTACATTTGTTGTGACAGGAATTTAAGAATTTAACCAAGGAAATTTGATACTATTCAGAAGCGCTTTGAGTTACCTCATGAACGTCATGGGTTGTCTCAATTTAGTAGGGACCGTCTCTTGGCGTCTCTTTTCTAAATTTGGAGAAGACTTCCACCCTCAGAGGCGGATAAGGACGAAAATAGCGTTCCATTTCAACCTATGTTAGTGTTAGTATACTCCAAATTTGTAAAATTGATGGAGCCAGACACTTAGTGGCGTCTTACTTTCTCTCATACAAATTCTAATTCTAATTCTCTATAATATTATACAGAGTGAACACTCATGTGTCCGACGTACCTATCCACTCTACAATAAATTTCCAACTAAAATTTCTTCATAGTTGTTTAATCCTTTGTTTTTGTGATTATTTTAATTTTTAAGATTTTTCCGGTCTTTCTACCCCATATCACTGAAATGACCATAACTGCCTCCATTTACTGTGTTATTAACTACCTTAATTTACTGTGTAAAACAAAACATGAGAGCACCGTTGGAAAGAACGTACCATTTCCCATCTATATAATGCCAAGCAATAATATTTGGAGTACAATTCGTGCGTGAATTTTTTCAATTGGATCCTTGAAAAGCTGATATTCTGTAGACGTTTTTTCCGTACAATAGGTTCTTCGGTACCTTGAAAAAGACCCGAAATTAAATTGGAACACTTTTGGTACATTTGAGATCTTTGGATCTATTTGAGATCAATGGATCCCTTGGAAAGAACGTTTCGTCCGCTAATATGGCTGACCAATAGGAAGCTGATTTCCCATGACGAAATGAAAACAAACCGCGTTGAGAGTTGATTTCACTTTTTCACTAGTTCTTTGGTTATTATTGATCGGATTATTATGAAATTAACACGCTTTCACGTAGGGTCCAGCACCCAACTTCCCCTCACAATCGTGAAAAATTGATGGTTAACCCTAATTGGACCATAGTGTCACCGAAAACATCTTAGGAACTCCACAGCTGTCCCGAAGTGTCATTTCAAGCTAACTAGATTTTCAAAAACTTACTTTAACTTACTTTTGTAAGTTATTATAAGTCAAAAATTGATTCTGAGACTTCTAAAATCCCACAAAAATTCTGCTGTTCGTTAAATATAAAATTTCAATTTAGTTTTCGTTGCTCCAGTGACACTTTAGGACAGCTGTGGAGTTTCTGAGATGTTTTCGGTGACACTAGTGATACCATGGTCCAATCAGGATTAAGTGAAATCACGTTTGTGTGCGCACACGCTGTGTGTCCGATGTTGATGAAATCCATAGGATGAAGTGTCATAAAATAACCGTGATTTCGAGTAGGTAGGTAGTTATGCCATAATATAAGGTTGACCACATACAGCCATGAAACTTAAGTTTTCAAACAACTCTGAAACTCCAAATGGAAGAGGAAATTTTTATCTTCGATCGATAGTGAGAAAGAAAATCAATCACAAATCATGTCCTCTAGTTAATACCCAAAATATACCAAGGTGAATACAGAAATGGGATCTTACAAGATGGCTACCGGCTTCCATTTTCTCAGCTTTAAAGCCCAAGATCCGTACAAACCACGGCCAACTTCCTTGGCCTAGTCTCGGTCAAGAATGGAGACCCCCAGACGGGGATTCCGATAAATAACCAGACAAGTGAGAAAAAGCGAGGGTGAAGCAGTGAATCACGCGAAAAATCCCCCAGAAGACGTTGAAACCCTGAAAAGGAGGAAGAATGGAGGTCTGGATTAGATTCGACATCGCGCTGATGTCTCGAACAGCGTGACGGCGGAGTCAGATCTCTCGACCTCGTTTTTCCACACTTTTTTCTCTCGGTGGTTCGCTAGACTAACTTGACTTTCCTCTATTGCGGCTTGACCTTCATTTTCAACTAACCAACTGGGTATTTCTCCCTCGAGGTTTTTTTTTTCAATAAAATATATCCTCACCATCACCATTTTTAACGGAAACTTTTACGTGCTCTCCAGGGAATTTATATACATTTTCATGGGGTCTGGTTTATCATTGGCACTGTTGGGTACAATTTATTGCCACACTCAATAGAAATATAATTATATTTTCCAACTAGAGATGATAAGATGTATCACCCAGTTGATGACCATTTCTGATAATAATCGGGTTTAACGTGCCCTCCTAGCGGTATAATAATAATCGTATCTTCATTGTTCACTTCATGATATCACGAGGTTAACCGTTAAGTTTTCGGTGGCACTAGTGACACCATGGTCCAGTCAGGGTTAACAATATCATTTTGAAATTAGGATGGGATGCCTACTTCAAAACCAGGGACTTCACTGAATTTTGTTCACTTCTCTAAGCTCTTCTACAGTGTCTCATCTGCAAACAATGTCGAGAGGTTTTGTACGTTCAAGTCTTCTGGTGATTTCACTTATGCTAAGGAGACGGACAGCTTCCTCGTTGACATGAAATTTTGGCCGATGAAGAATTAAACGATTCTAAAACTAAATACTTGCCAGCAGGACCAATCAGTGAGGGGAATATATGGCTGGCGGGGGAAAAACCAGGTAAGTACAAAAACGCTGCAAATTATTACACAATGGTTTATTATTTTTCTATATTGATTACTCGTCTGCAAAGCCACCAACCATCCAACATGAAGAAAAACATCGATCGCATTTCGGTCAGTTAAAATTTGAACGGAGATTAGGCCTCTTTTGCGATTCACACACGTGTTTCTGATTAACGCACGTCCAACCCTTAAATTCACGTAGGGAGCGAACGTTTTGTCCTACAGGGCTCGGTGTGGTCTCAAAAAATTCTATACTATCTTAAATTGATGGAAAAACAATACCTCTATACACAGTTTTTTGAGTTGAGGCGTTTTCAAAATTTCAAAATTCATTTTTTGACCCTTAGATGTGACCTACATCAACAAAATCTTCTGGGCACAACTAGACCCCAAATGAAGCCTACACACCAAATTTCAGCAAAATCGGTCAATGCTAAGTGGGGAAAGTGCCGCATACGGACGGCCAATTTTTTTCGATCTTGAATTCTACGTAGCTTGAAACGTAAACCAACAAATTTTGGGGGGGTGTTAAACAATTTTTTTTTACTTGGTCGATTCCAAAGGTTCATTATTGAAAACAATAAACCAAAATGAAATTTTACAGGACAGCATTTTGAATTTTCCAATGTTATTCCTAATTCATGAATCCACAATAGTTGATACTTAACCCTGCCATTTTTTCACGAAAGTAAAATAAAAACCGAATGATAACTAAACCGAAATGTTAGCTCAAACTGCCTCTCAAATTTCATCTTAATGGTAAATTCTATGGTTTTTAAAAATAAAATTGTCGAGTTTTCTGGTTACGTGCAGTCTAATTTCCATACTTACTTGGTTACGAGCAACAAATTTTTCAGACTTATCAGCTCACTCACCGTGAGATAACCTAGTTGCCCAGTTAAGTACAATTTAGTACACTGGGAAAAAGTAGCTAAACTCAGTTACCGGTCTGTTCTCGAAATAGAAATTTCGGGAATGGGAGTTAAAATAATCACTAACGCCCCAGCCAATAGGAAGCATGGTAGACTTACGCTGATACTCGCAAACGAAAGCTGACTCAAAATAACGCCTACAGTGAAGATATCTCGATTTGGTGCCGTATGACCTAGATGAATACTTTGACAAGATTACAAAACTTTAATTTATATGTTCTACTTAATATTTATGACGTGCATTTGACGGAGGAAGTTTTTATAAAAGTACTCTGTTCAAATCATGATTAATTTTATTATACTAGGTTAGTTCTGGTAGTGATATTTTTCTGTGATAATAGTGTAACTGTATTGTGATGTTAGGATTCATCTTAGGTGCATTTTTAATTTGACTGTGTTTGTAGAGAAATATTTTTATATGAGTGTTAATTTTTTAATAATATTTAAAAAATAAAAGTAACAAAATTCAAATTCAACCATAATTACATATTATGTAATTATGGTTGAATTTGAATTTTGTTACTTCTCAGTTTTTATTCTCATAGTCACTCGAAAAATTTTTTAATGTACCTATTTACCTGTTATTCTGTTCACATCTTGTTGCATAAATACTTAAATTTACCTATTGTACCTACCGAAATCTGACTATTGAAATACCATTATTGGTTTTGTTCAATAAAAAACTTCATTCATTCATTCATTCATTGCACCAAAAAACCAACTTATCTCCCCCCCCCCCCTTTCAACCATATGTCTTCGCGTATAACTCAACTGTAACGAGGAAAAATAACGCGTCCACTGAAATCAAGATCATGTTTTTCCAAAAATCAACATGCATGTAACTTTGAATTGTTATTCCGAAAAACTGCCTCCCCTCGGTGCATTTTCTACTTTTCACTCCAAAGAACCCCCCCGTCGTTTAACGCACTTTTTTTTTTCATCCCCACTTCGACGATGACGTCATTCTTTACGTCGAGATTGGCCGTTCATGGTTGGCTGGCAGGGGCGACTGACTACCTTTTTCCGGTAATTGCGCTTCCTATCCCATTAGTTTCAGCCGTTCGGTTTCCGGCTTCCATGGATTTTTTTTCCCCTGTCAAAGCATTTTAAAATTTCACAGTCTCATCTCCTCTTTTCCGGCTTGATAGTTCCGAGAGGGGAGTCCTCATTAAAATTCGTCTTGTGTGCGTTATTTTTTCACGATGTTATTTCGGTTTTACGAGAGTTGCGGGGTTTGCATCAGGATGAGTATTTAGCCATGAAACCGTATTTGGGTTTTTGATGTATCTTTGAAACTATCTTTCCTGTGTTGGTCTAACTCGATTCAACGAAGGTAAGTATTTTCCATCCAGAAATCTCCATGTCATGATTAGGTCGAAAACATTGGAATAAATTAAAGTTGTAACGTTTGCAGCAAAAACGTCAAGAATAACCGATGAAGAATAATAATCAAAGGATGATTCTTTGGTGAGAGAGGACATGCAGCGTCAATAGAGCTTTTTCGAATGAAAACAATTTTCTAATGGGTTCAGGGAGTTAGGTTTAGTTACGTAGACAGAATTATGGCGAAGGGAGATTGAGGAGGATAAACAATGAGTATGAAGGGGTGCACTGTATATACATCATAGGAATACATTGAGTTAATACGGTAGAGGGTGAGCAGAAATGTCCTTCCGGTGTTCGTCTGATGAAGTCTATCCTTTTTGGGAGGAGGTGTGAGGATTCGGGATTGAGGGCCTGACAGTAAACGGATTATTCCGAGAGAGACGACAATCGCGGATCCAAACAGGATTATGACAACGTGGCAAACGGTTTTGCAAGAGGCATCTCGAAAGTAACGGAATAATGTTTTTCTTTCTCACTTTCGAAGAGGCTCACGAAATTCTCTCTGATGACACCAGGTTCACCAGAAGATGACACCAGGTTCCATCATGCTCACGGACTATATCTGTTACTGGACCGCTACAATCGATGGTATTGCACAAAAATGTACATCAAAATTTATATCAGCACTCAGCCAGATCGCCTGGCCAATAACCCAATGTATATGTCGATAATTTTCCTAAATTTATAATAAATAGTGTCCCGCTCAACTCTCTTGGAATGAACAATCTCTCTTGAAATGAACAACCCAATACAAAATTTTTCAGATTATTGTAGGTACCTATATCGATGCCTTAAACCGCAAAGGCGTTATGTCCACCCATCTTCCACTTTTTCTTTAAATTCCATAAAAACTCGAATTTATCAAAACTATTATTGACCTTCTTAAAGATTATAGCTTGAAATTTTCTTGAAGAAATTGAATAGTTTGGTGTGATAAGCCATTTTTTTAGGAATTTATTGTGCATTGCAGAAAAACTTCTTTTGCATTTTTCTAAAAACTCCGTTTTCGGACATAGCGCTTGTGTGATTTAAGGTATCGATATAGGAGTTGGATACATCCGTGTATACATCCATATCCTGCTAACAGAGATGTACAAAATCATGCTCATGAATATGATTAAGATTTTTAATCACAGGAATATGTTTCTGTGATTATGAATAAGATTAAATTCGTATTCACACACTGACAGTTTGAATAAAATCAAAATCACGGAGCATGATTAAAAGTACATTCTAAATCACAGGAATAATACGATTAAAACTATATTCAAGCACTATGAGTATGATTAAAGTCATAATCTCAGGAAATGATAGAAATAGGTAATCATTTTAAAAAATTGTGATTAATCTTAGGATTCTGTGATTAATCACAGATTTTCTGTGATTATGGCTTTTAATTTATTATAATAATAGTTAGTAAATACAATTTTAATCTTATCATTCCTGTAATAAATCACAATTTTCCCGTGATTAATCACAGAATTCTGATTAATCAAAGATTTTCTATGATTATGACTTTAATCATACTCATAGTGCGTGAATATAGTTTTAATCGTATTATTCCTGTGATTGATCACAGATTTCCGGTGATTAAGAATGTACTCTTAATTTATGATTGATTGTAATAATAATATTTATATTGATTGTAATAGGATCATGATTGTACTCTTAATTTCGAATGTACTCCCCGTGATTATGATTTTAATCATACTGTTAGTGTGTGAATACGAATTTAATCTAATTCATAATCACAGAAACATATTCCTGTGATTTGTAGGTAATAATAAATAATTATATAATAATAAATAAATTTGTAATAATGAATAATAATTGTAATCATATTCATGAGTATTATTTTGCACAACTCTGCCTGTGAAGGTCACACTAGCTGAAATCCTAGCCTGAAATAGAGAACAAATTGCTCATACAAATACATTCATCTCTTTAAATCGTTAGAGTGATGATTTGTTGTTGCTCAATCTCAATCTTGACCTTTGCAGGACAAGGATATATACGGATGTATCAACTACTATACTATAATATAGTATATTATAGTATATTGTATATTATACAATAATGTGAAAAGAGATGGGGAGCGAAAATTGGAATTACAAAAAAAAAGTAGATAACTATTTGATAAAATAACTAGATACTATTGTTGTTAAGTTGGTGTGTTCTATCTGTGGCTGAAATTTAAATTGGATACGGCAAATGCAACAGCCCACAGGATATTCCCCAGGCTCATTTATAAAGGTAAAGGTATCCCTAATTAACTACATTTGACGAAACTGCCTCGCAGTCTAGAAATTAATTTATATATTTATATTAACTTATAAGTACTTAATTAAATGTGTAACAATTTTGGGCAGGAAAAGGCGTCGGTGTGCGCCAAAACATGTACTAATCTAACAAACAAGACTCAATAAAACAGACTCCAAGATTATCATTCAAAAACACTCAATTCACCCAATAAAGTCATTAAAATCTAGAACCTAGTGGTGGCCGGGACAAGAATTCTCTGCAGACACGGAACCCAAATTATTTATTAAGCTCTGATACGAAAAATTCGAGTGAAAATTTTGATTTTGAAGGACTCGAGTTATTTTGAAGCGATAGAATAAATTTAACCGAAAGATTGAAAAGAAAGAAAGACCAGTAAACTGCTGGGCCTTCTGGAGTTTGCAAGTGGACGAATAGGAAACATACCAGTTCTTGTTCGGGTGGATTCACGACTGCGGAAAATGATCGGAAAGCCCTTCCACGGAAATTCTAAGCGGGTGTGGAAAAAAAACCAACCCTTTTTCCGGTGCGATTTGACTACCTGACATTGGCAGTTCTCCAGCGGTTACTCCTTGCCCTGAAGGGCGAAATCGCAGGAGGGGATAAAAACCCAATTGGGAAAACAGCTGAGGGGGTCAGTGAAGGGGAAAGGGAGGAATCGAGGGAAATTGGAAAGTTGAAACGAAATATTTGTTTTAGGCGGAGTTCTGGTTGGCGAGTGGTTTTGTACACCAAACGCTTTATCAAGTGCCAATTTACTTACAAATATATCTATATCCATATCTATGGTTTAATCGCTATCTTATTACACATTGACTTAGCTATTCTTATTGCTATCGAAGATAAGGAAGCTACGTATTCGTGCTGCTGGTCAAACAAATTTGAGTCTTCCAAAATCATTTTCACTCGCTTTTTGTACACTTTTGGTTCCGTATATGAAGATAACACTTTGTTTAATTGAGAAAAAAAATCACTTAAAATAAAACTCTGAATAAAGTTTATTTGTGACAACAAACGAAGAAAAAACGCTAGAAAATTATATTAGAGAAGTGAATCATTCAAATCCCTCCCCAGGGGTCGCCCCGATGGGACCTTCGCGATAAGCACTGACTGAAATAAAACCTCGTTTTATCTATCCGGCGTAAATTACTTAGTTGGAAAGGGGTTGTAGGATGAAGTGGAAAGGAGTGGGGGGTGGAGTAATTCAAACAGCATTGAAACATGACCTCTGACCCAGTTGTTTTTGTCGCATCCGAAGGGGACCTCGTTCAGAGCTCGCTTAGCCCCGGGGTGAGCTGCGAATTAATACACAACGGTGGGTTATTTCGGGGGAACCGTTTAGGAAGGAATTCGTTACGTCTTTCGACAAAGAGAATGTTATTGCGACCGAATTGGGGGCTTTTCAGGCGGATATGGAAAGCGTAGTACCTCGTTTTGCTTCCTCAATGCCGAAGGCAGGAAAGCTTCATATACGTCCTGATCTCTTGGCGGTAACACCAAGAGGAGTCTTCATTATTGATGTCTCGGTGGTCTCAGGCTCTGGCATGGACATGAATACTGTCAACATTCAGATGTGTGAAGTTGACGCAGGTTGCGTCAGCTCTTTACTAACCTCTACAAAATAAGAGACAACAACCAGAAAGGTGTACTAATACTGCTTGATATAGCTTTCGACGCAATTCTTAGGGAATCACTAATGTACAAATTGGAGAGACTTGGAATCATGGGGCCTACCTTGAAATGGTTCAGAAGCTACTTGACAGACAGAAGACAGATAGTCTCAATTGGCGACTGTACTAGAGAGGAATCTATCAATGATTTTGGAGTCGTTCAAGGAAGTATATTAGGACCAATACTATTTTTAATGTATAAAAATGAAGTAGCACATTTAGATTTACCTAACTCGAAATTATATTTATTCGCTGATGACACGGCAGTACTCTGTGAAGGTGACACTTGGGAAAACGTTTTCAGCAACGCCAATCAGATAATAAATCAAGTAGGGAAATGGTTTCTCAAGAGTTATCTCACATTGGACGCTAACAAGACCAAACTGATAGTTTACGGAGGAAATAAGTCACTAATTGAGGAAAAACACTTGAAAGTCACCCTGCACTCTTGTGTAGAAGATCAAATATGCTCATGCGAATCGATAGAAAGAGTTGCAAGGCATAAGTATCTGGGGCTAGTTATCTATAAAGACCTACCGTAACAGGTAATTTTTCTGCAACTGAGCCTAGCGTGACGTGAAAGTACTTATTTGACCTCTCCTCAGTCTTGCAACTGAATATTTAGAAACAACAAATGTGGAGCTCCTCAGAAGGGATGACATCAACATAAAGAAGTTCATGTTTCATAGTACATATCAGTTTCGAACCAAAAGCTTCTGTGTAAACCAAAAGCCCACAAAATTCTTATTACATTGGAGTTTTCAGGGTTTTAAGATAGTAAGTTATGTTGAAGTATCTCCTGGGATCTTTAATGAACAGTAGAAGTATTCGTAATCAACGTTGGATTCCCTTTACAACCTCGAATTCTTTTGGAACGGTTTGAGGGTACATTACAATAATTGGAAGGTAATATTGTTATCACGTGACAAGTATGAATAATTTAAAGATCTGTAAGTGTTTGTGAGAGTTTTGATTCGAAGTGAAGTCAAAAAGCAAATTCACAAGTCTAGAAAATTATAACGAGTTGGATGGAAGTGAAAAACTAAGTTTAGCAGAAAAGGCGGAAGGTTCAGACGCAGGTAGACTATTTTAGAGGGCGAATTGGATGTTACGTGACACGTAGAATACGAGTAGACTTCACGGTGGGAGGCAAAAAGGTGTATTTCTCCTCGGGAAGACTAATGCGAAGGGGAGACGGTGGAAAAATAGGGCGACAACAAGAAAGTTTTCGAAGCGAGAGGACTAAAAAAACCGTCGGGGACTGGAGCGACATCTAAAGTCATAGTCTGGGAAGTTCAGAGCGAGAATTATCGCGGGAGATGCGTTCTGTGTTGTCTTTTTACGTTTTCGGAGCCATCATTCTTAGTAAAAAGAGTGTGTGATGGTGTCACCTGTTACAGCACTCTAATCATGGATGAATCAGACAGATCACCTGTGTAATCTAGGGATTAGTGAGCGAAAAGCAGCTTTTATACAAGTAAATTACAGTTAATTTCACCTGTCTTATATACGATAGGTGAAATTCAAACTGTCTTTACACCAGTGAAAATTCTCTCTGACCAAATACCAAACCTGGGTTTTTTTTAATGTAGGAACGCTCTTGGAACATCATAGGTTGGCGAAACTTCGAAGGCGTTCTTCGAATTCGGGTTTTTTTTTGGTTCAATGACTGAGTTAGTGCTAGGACTATTTCAGTTACTTCTTAGATGGTAGAAGGAGCCAGAGGCTGCATCACGTAGTAAGCAGCACACTAGCAGACGGTACTTTTGTTGCAACAGGAATGAAATTCATAAGGGAGTTCAAGGAACTGCTACCCGTAATGCCTAAAAATCGAATCAAAATCAGAAATTCGACATTTTTCCTGTCATTTGCCCAAATGCAATGCGTTACACTCGGTTGTGGCCCTTAAGAAGGTATCTAAAGGTACCTTTTTAAATAAAACAACTCCAACGATTAAATTATATTAGGTATTTAATCGGTATTTGCTGTTTTCTCTAAGAAGGCAAAATGCTCCATCTGTCATGGACATCAACAAAGTTGAGGCATTTCAAATGTGGATGATCCGGAGGACCCTTTGGGAGGCTAGCCTACGAAATAATTACATTCTACAAGATGGTTTGAAGAGGAGACTTTTTCTAACCATCAAAAAGAGGAGGTTTTCCTTCCTTGGACTTGTGATGCGGAACCCAAAATAAGATAATACAGACCATCGTGATAGTGAAAATGGAAGCAGGAAGGAGAGGGGTTGGGAGAAAGCGAGCTTCATGGCTGCTGAAGATCCAACTGGATCCTAGAGACTACGAACTCGCCAGGAGTAGAGGGATATGATGAATAGGTGGCCGGGGGGGGGGGGGGGTTATATTAGGATCGAATCCGATTAGGAAAATCTCACCTTTGATGTATTGGGTGATATGGTGATTCCCAGGATTACCTAATGAACACGATTGATTACTGATAATATGAAAAAAGCACTGGAAAAGGAATGTGATAGATAGACAAACAACTGGTCATGGTGCATGGGTCATTCTGATTTTGAAAACTGCAAATTTATGGCAATCGTCTTGGGACATACAAATAAAAACTAACCAAATTTGAGTAGGTGTCTGAGTCAATTTCTCGTTTGGTTTAAACTGAGGCGGATGAGGCCTTTAGGACACTCAGGCTAAATTTCTAAACACACAGCATGTTAGGACTGCTATGGGACTCCATACAAACACAGGCTTTAAACGCTAAAGGTATTGAGAGAGAACTTCAGGGTAATAGCATCAAGTATGGTAGGGCTGGAACTGGTGAGTTTCCTCTAGCTGGGAGGAGCAGAGCAGCCACCTGCAATGCTGCAGCACCCATCCACCCAGCTGCATGGTGGTTTCGAGAGGTGTTCTTCCATGGAGGATGCTGCAGGCCAACAGTTGGGGTCATTTCATTGAGCCCCAATGACGGGGAATAATGCCTATCATCCCTGAAGAGACTCTCCTTGATGTAAGCCTACTGTCATCTGTCTGAAAGAAACCAAAATCATAGGAAACTGCATACAGACCAAATCGCACATTTCCTGAAAATTCCCCAAAAAACTTTTTTCTCAGAACCAAAATTGTTCAAAAAGTATCAAAACGCAAAACGCGAGTAAATATTTTGAAATTGCAGAACCCAAGTTTTTTTCCACTTGCACGAATGCTAAGCTTTATTATCATAAATAGAGAAGAAGCGAAAAGCAATGCATTTTTTCGTTTTAGTTTCATTGTCCAGTGGTACCTCAATATTTCAACAGGAAGAACTAATCTCGTCAAGTGGTGAACAGGAAGTCGCGGCTTCAGGTGAACCATGCGACCCCC
The DNA here is from genome assembly GCA_009739505.2 of Apolygus lucorum. Classification (NCBI taxonomy): domain Eukaryota; kingdom Metazoa; phylum Arthropoda; class Insecta; order Hemiptera; family Miridae; genus Apolygus; species Apolygus lucorum. Next base: position 4,952,557 of record CM019170.2, on the reverse strand, counting down.
TGCCGCCATTTTATTTACGCTCTCCATGAATCTTTGAAAACGTTTGAAACTCGACGTTAATACGATTAATGAATAGTTTATGAGCCTCAGGACGCCTTCCAGGAGAAAAGAAAAGAGGTGGAGAGAGGAACGGATGAAGAAGAGAGGAAGCATAATTGATGAAACCCCGATTCGTGGGTGCCCGAGGGGAAGTAACCTCAGACGGGAAGAAGGGAGAAAAAAGAATTTCGAGAATGCAGGAGGAAAAGGACATGAGGCTCTCTTGCAGGAAGACCGAGCTCATTAGCAATGTATTGAATCTTTAGAGCGATTTATCTTGGTTTCCAGGTTTAGAAAACCGCGTAGGAGGGTTGTCCAGGGAGAATATGGAGGGAGAGGGCATTGTGCACTATCTTTCATCACCCTCGGCTAGCGCCGCCTGGGGGGAGAAGCTTTCAATACGTCTTTGACTTGAAAAGACGTCGATGCATCCTAAAAAAGTGATGAATCTTTGAGGGGAAAACACTTTGAGGGAGGGGAGAAAGTTCACTGCACACTTCCATTTCTGCAACGCCGAACACAGTAATTAAAATGGGCAAATGGGGTGAGATGAATAACGCCTAGTATGCCAATTTATCTCCAACTTGAATTATTTAAAACCTTTTTTATTTTAATAATGTGATAAAACATTTTATGATGGGATTATATAAGTAATTTGCTGAAGATGTCGGTTTGTGTATTCAATGGAACTCTTGTAACAACGATAACTTCCGCAGTAAAGTATACGTAACATGGAAGTCCCAAAAGACCGCAACGCTTAAAGAGTTGTTTCAACAACTACCTAATTAAGAAACAATTAGGTAATAAAGTGTCCTATTTTAGCATGGTTATGCTTTAGCCGGGACCTAACTGCCGAAAAACGTTATTATGAGATTGGAACGAAAGTAGCTCGATACCGGTAAACACCCATTACTAGGGAGTGATGTCCGATGGCGATCTGGTACAATACACGCTCATAATAAGACAAGAAAATTCAATAATGCAAATATTACGAACTTTAATAAATAATGTCCGGTCGAATGAGAGCGAATGGGAAGTTAACGAAGAAAATTACGAAATAATGAACTGATGTGACTTTATGAATTGTCTGTCTGATGGTATGTTCCAGCATAAAATCAAATCAAAAGGTTTTTAACTGCCAGAATCCACCATATGGCATCACAATCGTCAAAACAATAATAAACAACGTTAAAAATAATAAATAACAAATCTAAATGGTAAAGGCAAACAAATCACCAGATCGGATTGAAAACTCAACGAATCTATATATTTCCGCTTCAACAAGTGTCTTTTTAACTTTTCTCTCAAACTGCTTCACAGGCAGTCTCCGAATCGAAACTGCCAGCGCATTAAAAAAAAAAAAAAAAAAAAAAAAAAAAATGAATAAATAAATGAAAAAAAGAAATATTTAAAAACTGCTTACACAGACTTTTTTTTAAAGTAATTACAATTTTGGTTAATTATGTTTGAAAATTTAAAAATCAATTTTGAGTAACAATAATTCAAATAAACCAGGTTTGAGGCAAAATTTTGAAAAAACCCGCAAATAGGATATTGAAGAAAGGTATGAAAATCACAATCCGCTTATCAGAATTTAAAATTTAATTACAGTTTCATCGGCATTAGTAAAATTGGCTGAAATTAATGAGGAAGTAAGGAAGGAGAGCCCCCTTCCTCCTCAAGAATGACTCACCCAAAGGGTCTGACCTCCATCCAAGCTTTTCGTCTTGAGGAAAACTTGACCGAAAATTTGAAACGTTTTCCAGCCGCACGAAAATCTCTACGTGCGGTCTCCTCATCATAAATGATTTATTTTATGAGAAAACGGGGATCGAGATTCTTTTGGAAGTAATTGGAACAACAATGACCTTTTCTACGAGGTTGTTAGGCAAGCTCAATTGTAGGTATGTTGATTGATTTGAATTTGTCAGGCCATTAAAATTTGAATTTAACTATATTTTATCCAAATTAGAATGCCCATTCGCAAAACGTATGGAGAAGTGTAATGTATATTTATTATTATATGTATAATAATATAAATTTGCTTGCCTACTATTTAATTTTTACTGATCGAGTGTTTTTGATTGAGTATATGAGTTATCTAAACCCCTTCAAGTACGGTCTTCCGTGTCTATCATAATAAATGAACAGAAAGCATGATCCTCGTGCTGAAACCTAGGAATATAACGATGAGCTTTTGATGGGGCTCAAAAATATTTCCAGACAGCTTGGTCCTCCTTGGGCCAAAATGTGAAAATGAAACTAACTGCAGCTGAGGTGACTCATATTTACTTACTCGAAACCGTTTTCCTACCGACTGCAGGACTTGCCTTCTATTTCACGTTCTCCCGTGACCTCTGGTCGACATTCTGGCCTTCCTTACTGCTTCATCAATTTTACGCCGATTTTACTAATGCCGATGAGGCAGTAACTAAATTTTGAATTCTGATGAGCGGATTATGATTGTATGACCCTTCTCAAATTCCCTATTTGCGGGGTTTTCCGAAATTTTGACTAGAACCCTGTTAATTTTGATTAGGTAATTAGTTAATTAGTGACTCAAAATTAATGAAAAAAAGCCGAACATAATTAACCAAAAATTCTCTATCAAAACCTGTAGAACGGCCTTCGCAGATTTCAAATTGAAGTTTCAAGTAATGAGAACCGGTAATTCAAAATGTGATCATTTCAAGACGCTACTTGGCGGCGAATTTGGGAACTAAAACCGGGACACTAAGCCTTTTAAGGTGTTATAAGTGTTAAAATACGGGCACCTCAGGGTATGGATTGTCTTTTGAAACGCATAAAACTTTATTTTTGGAAGGGTGAAAATATAAATATTTACTCAATTTCCAAGGTATGTTATTCGTAGGGAGTAGAAGCCTTGTGAACTTAGGTATCAGTATGACGTGGAGGGGTTGAGGAGTGAAGCTACGCCGCGGTGCACGGCGGGGGCTGAAGGCCCGAGGCGGAGGGTCGAGCACGCGGGGAATGCGTGAGGAACGCGTCCGCGAACTGCGGTCTGCGAGGGGCGTCCCAACTAAACCGCCGCGCCGCGATAACTCAACCCGATCAGCTGGTCAGCTCACGTCTTCGTGAGTGATGATCGGAGGTGACGGCTGAGAGTCATCAATCCTCGACCCCGTCGACCTCAAACCCGCCATCTTGCGTTTTGCCAGAAATTGACGACCTGAAAACAGGTTGACAGTTGATGAGATGTCCACCAAATGCAAGGAGGTGTTGGTGCACCTCAAATGCAACAAAAAAGTCCCTCATGACCAATGTCTAATTCTCAAGTGTAAACAAATTGCAAAATTTGTGTTCTCTGGGAAAACACCTTTGGATTGGAATCGACCAAGAAACACAGATTTGTAATCCCTTCAAAATTTGTTGGTTTACATTTCAAGGTTCGTACAATCCAAAAATCGAATAAAAATTTGACCGTCCGTCCGCGGCACTTTTTTTTAGTTCCCATTGACCGATTTTGATGAAATATGGGCTCCATTTCGGGTCTAGTTGTGCCCTGAAGCTTTTGGTTAATGTCGGTCACTTGTAAGGGTTGAAATTTCGAAACGCCCTAGCTCAAAAAATTTCGATATTAAGGTACTGTTTTTTCTTCAATTTAAAATAGTATTGAATTTTTAGAATCGAATGAGACCACCCAGAGCTCTGTAGGACCAACCGTTCACTCCCTATGAGAACTTAAGGGCTGGTTTTACAATAAATCAAAAACATGAGTGTGAATCGCAAAAGAGGCCTGATCTCCATTCAAATTTTAGCTGATCAAAATGCGATCGATTTTCGTTTCTTCGAGTTGTACTCAGTTGTTCGTCCTTAGCAACTGGTATTCAAATTTCCTAGTGAAGGCAACACTTTTCACAACTTTATTTCTTCCAAATAAACTTGATTGTGAAGTAGATGTGTGGTAGGTAGTACCTGTGGATTGGTAGGTACAATGGCAAAGCCGTGTTATTTGCAGTTGTGCAATCTATATAGAAAAATAATAAACCTTTGTGTGATAATTTGCAGCGTTTTATACATAAAACTAACCATTTATTTCGTCAGTAGAGTAGAAATAAGACTTTTGCATATCATGTTATCAGTTGCATATTACCAGCTGACTGATAACCCCCTCTGGCATCATAACCACTGCCTTCTTTATCAGTGTTCCCAACTAAATAGACGATTATTATAATTTCATGGATTTATTCCCATACAGTAAAATTCTTATTTAAAAATTAACTTGTCATGGAAGAAGCACTTCACTCTATGGATTATAAATTGATGAAAATATAATATCCTTCTATTTAGTTGACCTCAATGATCAAGAAGACAGTAGCTGGTGACGTCATAGGGGGCTGTGATGTAACGCGGCTCTTATCAGTCAGCTGATGATCTACAACTGATAACAGTGATATGCAAACTCTCACTTTTACTATACTCTCCTCAACTATTGGTCCATCGAAGAATTTAAAAAATTGAAGAGCTCACTGAATTTTCCTAATGTAGCATAACTTTCCAAGATTCCCAGGGAAAACTTTTGTGATTGAACGCCGAAAAACGTAAAAATTTTCAAGAAAATCACTGTTACAAAGCTTATTAAAATACCAGTACAATATTGTCATCCGTGAGATTGAGGGTGCCTTCATAGTAACTACTTCATAAAATTGATATGCTTTCACTGTGTACCATAACAACAAGGATACGAATAACCACACCTTTAAGGTGCCCGTCCACTAGGTCGACAACGCGGCGCGACGCCAAAAAAAAAAAAAAAAAAATTACTAGAAATATAATGGGAAATGAATAGAAATATAATGGGAAATGAATAGAAATATAATGAGAAATCAGAAATAGTTGTAGATTGGAACAAGTTTGATGTTTTAATTGAATCAGTGAGAATGACAACAGTACATGTCCCCAATCAGCTTATCGAGATATCAGGTGTCAGGTGGTATAAGTCCATGGACTCCTACTGTTTTTTCCCTCAATCATTTTCATTTAGGCTCTGTTGAAGCTTACCGAGTGTGGTTAGCATACTGCTCTTGTGCTCAATGCATAGTTCTACTGGTTACAACCTATAAAAAGCCATTTTTCAACAATCGTTTTTTATTTTTTTATTTTTATTTTTATTTTTTTTTTTTTTACCCTACGCCATTTGGCCATTGGCTATTCCGCCATGAAGCCTCTTGCAGCCCAATATATTTTGGATGTCTTCGACCAACTGGTGTCGTCAGGAAGAAAGCTTTGTCTTATGTCCTTAAGTTGAGGACAGTCAAATTAATGGTCAGTTGTCATAATTTCTGTCGTCTGGCATAGTGAAAAGGTTGGACTGTCCTTGACTCAAATTTTGTGGAGGTGGGCGTTAAGGTAATCGTGATCTGTTAGGTGTCGAAAACCTGCCACAGACTCTTTGCGCGACAAATCTTGCGGAACACGATTATCTCTCTCCAGCAACCTGCTCCATCGCCGACCCTCTGCAGCATGGCGTTGGGCTTCCTTCATTCTTTCTGCTACCGAGTCCTTTATGCACCGCTTTGCAGCTGGAAAAGGTGTCGGGACAGCTGGCATCTCCATCTGGGATCCTTCCTTAGCTAGTGCGTCAGCTCGCTCATTTCCCAGAATACCACAGTGGGAAGGGATCCATTGCAAAACAATCCTGATTTCATTTCTAGTCAGTTTTTCGACATTCTTTCTTCCCTTCATAACATCTAAGGATTCGGTTTGCGAGTTAGTGGTGAGCGCTTGGATGGCTGCCTGTGAATCAATCAGAATGACTGCTCGACGTCGTCTGGATTTCTCAATCAGATCCAGAGCCAATATCACTGCCCGAATCTCGCCATCAAAGCTAGTAGCCAGCCAAAAATCGTCAAAAATGGACTTGTACTGTTTTTATTCTCATCGATTCAATTATAGAATAAAATAACTAGGCATATTTCAATTTAAATTTAAAAGAACCTTTACTTTCATAACGAAATTTGATTTTTGGTTGCTAAGGAGGCACAACTGAGTGAAATTAAACTTTACCCGAAGAAATTCTTTCTTCACTTCCTCAGTGAACATTCAATTGCAATTCACACTCGTGTTTCTGCTTTATCATTTGTCCCAACATTAAGAATTAAGAGGGAGTGAACGGTTGGTCCTCGTGAGCTCTCATTGGTCTCATTCGATTTTTACAATTCAACACTTTTCAAATTTATCAAAAAACCTTAAGTTTATTTCAAACGTTTTTGAGCTGGGACGTTAAGAAAATGTCAACCTCTATTATTCACCCCTTACAAGTTGACTGACATCGGGGCACAACTAGACCCCAAACGGAGCCCAAATACCTAATTTCTTCAAAATCAGTCCATGGTAACTAAGGAAAGTGCAGCATAAGGCGGACGGACGGAAATGTTATTCGATTTTCGGATTCTAAGTAGCTTGAAACGTAAACCATTAAATTTAGTTGGGGGGGGGGGGTGAAAATTTGTTTCCTTTGTTCTATTCCAAAGGTTCATAATCGAAAATTATGATCCGAAATCAGGAGATTCACACATATCCTCCTATCACTCATATCCTCCTCTTATCCATTCATACATCAGTGACGTACTTGCGAATGGTTGAAACATGAATAGTTGAAACAATAGTTTAAACAGTAATAGTTGAAACACATGAATGTCAACTCAATAATAATATTAACCTATGGAAGCCTGTGGAAGTAGAAAGTACTTTCGTACGTGTTTGTGTCAACAGATTGGCACAGCGGCAACTTCAATGCGTACCTACCTATCTGAATACGTTGTTTTTGAAGAACAACATTTTCGTTATTTCTAGGTTTAACTTGATTCAGAACAGGAGCCTCCGCGATCACGTACCTCCTCATATGAGGTGACGAACATCAGATATTAACCAAGTTAGCGCACAAGGCTGGTGTCGAGGGGGGGGGGGTCTTGGTAGAGAATGAATTAAATTCGCCCTGCCTTCCCTAACTCAGAACGTGACTAACGACATAACGACGTTGGGGGAGCGGTTGAAGTGAGAGATTGGCACAGTGGTGGTGGGGGTAAAACTGTGAAGGGAATTCATCCATTTTGATTACCCTCCGCGTTATAACGGGTGTTTCAAGGTAGCGCGTTCTACCGTGGAAAACCTATTGGAGGGCCCGTTGTGTAAAATCGAGACGCGTCAACTCCGTAGTCAAGGGGTTTGCAAGATTCATAGTTTCACGAGCTGGGAGGCAAATTTCTAATTGACAGAGTTGGGCAAAAATTAGTTATAGCTAACAGCTAAAAGCTACAGCTAAATTAGCTGAAGCTAGCATCTAAATATTTAGCTATTAGCTGTCGAGGAACAGCTAAAATTTCTAGCTAAATTAGCTATTAGTCGAAAACTTATAGCTAACAGATTTAGCGGTTCCTCAACAGCTAATAACTTTAGCTGTAGTTAGCTAAAAAATAACGCTAAAAAAAAATTATTTCTCCACACGAACAGCTAGTAGCTAATCTAACCAGTTCAGTTTTAGCTGGCATCAGAATTAGCTTTGGAACATTTTATCGAATGGATTCCACTGATATTACCACAAACCCAATTTGTCCTTTTCTCTTCTCTGGCCACTTAAAACCCAAATCTGAAATATAACCTATTTTTTTGTTAGGTATTATTTTTATGGGTGACCCCATTCTCGATCACCTTGAGAGAAGTTTTGTTGAAAATCGGTCTGTTTTAAATTTTTGATTCATTGTTTGAATTTTGATTCATTTGATCCTACAAAAAAAAAATTTTTAGTAAGATTTTTAGTTGTTTTGTGACCTGTTACCTGTTTAAAGTAGTTCAAAACATGTTTGACACACACACGAGAAAATCTTTTTTTAATATCAAATAAATCAAAATTAAAACAATGAATTAAAAATTTAAAACATACTGAATTTATCAAAGCTTCTCGCAAGGTGATCGAGAATAGTGGTATAAGTTTTCGACTAATAGCTAATTTAGCTGGAAATTTTAGCTGTTCCTCAACAGCTAATAGCTAAATTTATCTTTTAGCTATTAAAAAAGCTATAAGCTAATTTAGCTATAAGTTGAAAAATTAACTAGCTAAAAAATTAGTTAGCTTATGCCCAACTCTGCTAATTGAGCAAAAAGCTCCGAAAATCTAAATGTGAATTCAATTTGATTTTGGAAGACCAAAAATGCGCCAAAAATTAGGTCAATCTAGATAAAAATATTGAACTATTCATTTTATGCAAACCAAAACTGCACATCTTTCTTTCAAGTTGACGAAATTCGTAGGGGACTGTCTCTCAAAATTCTCATCAACTCTGAAAAAATTTCATTAAAATCTTGGAGTCTGTTTTTGCTTGTTTATTAGTTCAGTACATGTTTCGGAGTACACCGACGCCTTCTTCAGCCTTAAAAGTGTTATAAATTAAATTAGTTGTGAGTTGAAATAAAATTTAAAACTCGATGTTGCGCGCCTCGCGTGAGTTCTACTTAGAGCCTTAGGCCAAAATTACAAAACATGAATATGCTTTAGCCTAGAACTCAAGTATCCATATTTGTATTATTCAATTTTCTTGTCTTATTATGAGTGTGTATTATACCAGATTGCTAGCGGACATCACTGCTATCGTGGTGTCGAGCTATTTTCATTCCAATCTATCAAATCATTGCCATCCCTAACTTCATCTTCCTGGCGTTGTCATTCTTCTCTAGTCGCATCTTTCCAATTAATGATGTTGATGTTGAGTTTGAGTAGACATCTAACCATTGGGAGAAATTTCTGATGAATGTAAATACTTATTCTGCTAATGGTAATCATTTGCGCCCGAGCGGAGGATACTTGAACTAATGGTGCAGTTCGGTTTAGACATTCGTTTGTTTGTATTGATGTTAATACACATGCGAGTGATTTTTGACATTTTATGTCTTTAGTTTGGCACATAAACGGGAAACGCTGCAAATCATTACACAAAGGTTTATTATTTCTATACAGATCACTCGTTTGCAAAGAACACGGCTTTGACAATTGTCACCACCTGCCTACTACACCATGCTGCCTTCACACCTTCACAATCAAGTTTGTTTGGAAGAAATAAACGCTTCACACTCAGTTCGAAGAAATAAAGAGTTGTGTGTGCCGTCATTAGGAACTTAGATTACTAAGGAAGCAAATCTGAGTAAAACGCGAAGAAACGAACAACTATTGCGTTTTGGTCAGCTAAAGTTTGAACGGAGATTAGGCCTCTTTCGCGATTCAAACTTGTGTTTCTGATTTATCGTAAGTTCAATCCTCAAGTTCTCAAGGGGAACGAACGGTTTGTCCTACAGGGCTAAAAAAAAAAAAAAAAACAATACCTTGATACCAACATTTTTTAAGCTATGGCGTTTTGAGAATTTCAGCCCTTATTATTCAACCCTTAGAAGTGACTGACATCAACCAAAAGCTCGAGGCACAACTATACCCCAAATGGAGCCAATATAGTATATTGTAATGGGGAATTTGCCTCAATTTTAGATTCTGGAATTTCAAGTCAAATCCTATAATAGGGCCCTAGAATAACGTTTAACACTAGGAATAACCAAGGGGAAAAAATTACCGTAGGAGAAAATGCCTAAACAAGTGAAGCCTCTGTTACAAAACACCGAGGAATCGAGGAATATTGTTGACGTCATACGAAAATAAAAAAAGGGACGCGAAAACAACTCCGACAACAGACTGAGTTCTAGCACCGCCACACAAAACGATCCAGTGAAATGGCTACTCGAATAATGTGATTCAAATCTTGAAATAAATAAGAGAAGATGAAGACTAATAATGCTTGATAAACTAGTAGGTAGAATCGTATGGTAAAAAAGTGAGTAATATTGTTTCTTTTGGTCACTTTTGTGTCTGGGTTCTTCCTGCCAGTTCGCGGCGCACTCTTGTGCGCACTACTTGTAAGCTAAAAGTTCGTGTATGTTCCGCTTCTGTGGTAAGCGCCACAGAACCTCCTTTGAAGTCAGATTGGTAGAATATCCGTTACGTTTCAAACATGGCTGCCTCTTACACATTGCCACCACATTTAAAATTTCCATCTTCCTTAAATTCTCTAAATTTTTTGGATGCGTTTTCGAGCAGCTCACTATGGTTTTATTCCATAAAAATAAACCCTCATTCGAAAAAAAAAAAATGTGAGGCAAATTCCCCATTATATATCATCAAATTTCATCAAAATCGGTCCATGGGAACTAAGAAAGTGCCGCGGACGGCGGACAGACGGCCAAATTTTTATTCGATTTTTGGATTCTACGTACCTCGAAACGTAAACCGAAAAATTTTAGGGGGGTTGAATTTTTTTTTTTCTCGGTCGAGTCCAAAGGTTCATTATTAAAAATAATAAACCAAAGGGGGAAGAGAAGAGAACGAACAACGACGGCGATAAATCGAAAACAACTGACCCCGAAAAAGTCGATAATGTGGCCCCTTCAACTCCCGAAAGTCCTCCAAATGAGAGTAAGTTTACGTCTGAGAGGAAGCTGACGACTATTCAAGCACTTGTAACCCTGACATTATTGACATTGACGATTTTTGGGATAAAATGTGTCCTTAAGCCGTGTGTAAACAATTTCATGGTAAAATTTTTAAAAATGAGATTGAGCTTGGAACAGAAGTTTGAGGAGGCAGAAGCAGACGCCACGCACTGACTGACTTTGCCAATTTATTGGAGTCATTTGTGCGTGATATTTTTACCTGAGAATGTATTTTCCCGTTCCTTGCATGCTGTAGATTAATGATATATTTTTTTTATTTGAAAAAATTTCATTTTTTGGTATCTGGGTGCCCTCAAGTCAGAAGGTTCTTACGCTTTCGTGTTAGGGCCCACGTGATGATTTTATCAATGGAGCATCGGTGACCCCTCGGAGTGACTTCCAAGTGAAAGAAAGGACGAGGGGAATAATATATTTATTTCACCTACTCTGTGCACTGAAAACGTGAATCGGTGAAAAAGAAGGGAGGCCTCGAGGAGGGTGAGCTACGGAAAATAGAAAATAATGAAACTCTCAGCTTTGACTGATCACGTGATACTCATCAAAAGGAAGAAGGTGTCAGGAGGGTGGGTTTTCAACTTCCCCTTTTGTTTGTGATGTGCCGTATTTTTTTTCATCGTCGAAATACCGTTGAAAAGGGCGTGAATTATTCAATAGAAAACGTCGTAGGGTGGAGGCACCTAGCGGAGGAAACGCGGATCAGTCGCACCCCCGTTTCAAGGAGAGCGTGAATAAGTGAAACGTCCCCTGAGCTCGACAAATTCATCTGCCGGAATTTCAAATTCAAATTTTTCATCAATTCCAAGTTGAAAACCCCTCCCTTCGTTTAAACGGTCTTCCGAGAGACGTAACGTAACGCAAATAAAGAGTTGTTTAAACGGGTTAAACCGCTTTACGCGAACCTTTCCGTCCCAAATTGAAATTTCAACGGGCTCACATTTCCAGCTCTGTCAAAGGGAGGTTGACAATCAACCTTGTTGACGGTGTAAATAGGAGTAGATTTTAATCGTTCCAATGGGTTAGTGCCAAACAGTCATTGAACTCTTGACTAGCCTGTGTTTTGGTACCTACTTCAGCCAAACGTCAATGTTTCTTGTGAAAGCTCTTGAAATTGATGATTTCATGAGCCAAAAAAAAAAAAAAATACAAACAAGACCAAAAAAAAAAAGATTAAAAAAAAACATTTCTGCCAATGTGGCAGATCCTCGTACCCATAATCTCGGAAACGCAGAAAAATTGTAGACATTTTGATCCTAGAGGACCCTACTTTCTAACGTTGACAAAACTTGACGAAAATGATGAATTGATGAGTTGTGGTTGGTCTGCTTGTGGTTACTCTGTCAGTTATAAAAGGCGAAAATAGGTAGCTCAAAAACTTTAAATTGATGGTTTCGTTTTTTCAAATTTAAAATAAATATTGAATAAAATCAAACGGAAAAATTTGAGCAGATTCTTCTTAAACTTTTTTGATCGGAATTACTTACTTACCAGGAATTACTTAAATAAATATAGTAAATGGATATTGAAGGATAACTAGTGCAATTTTTTGACGTATCCTGGATTCCTCCGACAATAACTGGTGAATGTCTCTACCAAAATACTGAAGCCTGTCTGAAGATAACTGGCCAATTTTCCGACCGATTACTGGGTTCCCCATTGAAAATAACTCTTGAATTTTGTTGACGTACAACCGCTGTAACTGGAAAATTACTCTTCCGAATACTGGATCCCCTCTGAGGGTAACTGGTGAATTTCTCTGACATGTATTCTGGATTCTTTCTGGCAATAAATGGTGACTTTCTCTTCCAAATACTGGATCCTCCTGTCAATAACTGGTGAATTTCTCTTCCAAATACTGGATCCCCTCTGAAGATAACTGGTAAATTCCTCTGACATCTATACTGGATTCTTTCTGCCAATAACTGGTGACTTTCTCTTCCAAACACTGGATCCTCCTGTCAATAACTGGTGAATTTCTCTTCTGGAAAATGGATCCTCCCTTGTAGATAACTGGTAAATTTCTCTTCCAAATACTGGATCCTCCTGTCAATAACTGATTAATTTCTTTTCCAAAAAATGGATCCTCCCTTGTCGATAACTGGTAAATTTCGCTGACATCTATACTGGATTTCATGCGATAACTGATGACTTTATCTTCCAATTACTGGATCCTCTATCGATAACTGGTGAATTTCTCTTCCAAATGCTGGATCCTCCTGTCAATAACTGATGAATTTCTTTTCCAAAAAATGGATCCTCCCTTGTCGATAAGTGGTGAATTTCTCTTCCGGAAAATGGATCCTCCCTAGTCGATAACTGGTAAATTTATCTTCCAAATACTGGATCCTCCTGTCAATAACTGGTGAATTTCTCTTCAAAATACAGGATCCCTCCTGTTAATAACTGGTGAATTTCGATACTGGATTCCGGTGACTGAACACGATGAGTTTTATTTATATAGTGTATATTCCATTAGTTTCTCTCAAAAATCTAGCGGACAATCAAAGCTTTTGCTGCTGGTGAATCAAAAAAGTCCCAAAGTTGAAAGATTGGTGGTAAAATAAAGAAAATTTTGCGTAACTGGAGGGAAGCAAAATTTGTGAAACTTTCTTTCTGACGATCACTGGCACCTTTCCCCTTCCTATTCAAGGCATGAAAGCATCATTTATTCTTTTTCTTCTCTATGTCGAATACAGGTGGCAAAACCCCGTTAAAATCCCAGGTGCCTCAACTCTGAATTCCCTTCGCAGTAGTCGGTAAATGCATCGAAATATTCCAAAATTTGCTCCCTTAGGGTGTTTTTTTATATTGTCGACTGCGTTTGACGTTTACCATTCCACGTTGTACGCAGAAAAGGAATGAGCGCCTATACAGTGGGAGGGGGGGGGGGGTGATATTCAAATGACGCCGTTGACTTGTAAGCTACCCCGACTTCATTTCGGAGGGTGTTCTCTCGAGTTCTGAATACCAAAAACCCCTTTTTCTCCATAGTCTTAATTTAATTGGGAAGAGGGGGAGAAGGTTTTTTACCCCCTCTTCTTCACCCTATTTCCCCCCGCACAGAAGGAGGTTTTTGACAGGGGTGAATTTAAGAGGGTCGTTGAATGATATAAGAAGGAATTGTGAGGGCGAGGGGTCGCGTATGGAAAACATTATAAAAACACTCGTGACGAGCGATGGTGGTTGCAAAGACAAAAGATCAAAGTCTTATTTCGACGCTCCTCCCTTCAATACTTCAGAAATATACTACCGCGTCGTTCTTCTATCTGTAAACACAAGCAATACCTCTTGAATTTATCCAAAATTTGTGAAATTCGGCTAGTTGTGCTCATAACTTGTGGTTGCTCTCAGTCAATTCAAGGGGAGAGAAAAATGGGGGCATTTGCATAATGCCTCATTAATGGTTTTGGTTTACAGAACTACTTTTTATGGAGCCTAACAGTTGAAAAAAAAATCGAAGCCATGTACAAAAAAAAATTTAGAGATTCATTCATACCCAAAAAATTACGAAAAAAAACTTGAAACTCAAATTTAATCAGACTGCAGTTATGCAATACAGGGTGTTTCACGAAAAGGTTACATCCCCCTTCATTTTCGCAAAATACAGCGTGAAAAATTCCGACCAACGCAATTCTTCATGATTTTTTTTGAGAATCTCAGGAAAAATACTTTTGCGCTAAAAAGTTGCGCGCAATCGTGCGCAATTGACATTAACTTCATTTTTTCAAATGGAACCCCCCTTTTTTATTACAGATTCGGATTCTACGTCAAATTTGATGAAAAATTCATACCCGAATCGATTTGTTTTATCGCGTGCAACCTGGTTTTTTGAACGCTCTAAGTTGCGCATCTCCACAATTGCGCATAAATTAGGTTTTGGAGAACCCTAAGTGTGGCACATGTTTTTTCATCATTTTTTGGCCCTGAATCACATAGTGTCATCCGTTTTTCAATTTGACCGGAATTTTTCTAAATGGCGGCCAAAAATTCGGTTGTTATTAGTGAAAAAATCGCTCTTTTTAAATCGTTATGAGTTTTTAGGCAATTTTATTAAGTTCAAGCATGATCGTGCTGCCAGTTTTTATTTTAAATCCACCGTAGGCGGCCCCAAGCCCGTGGTTCAAAAGGAGTTGAGAAAATAAAAATAAACATGATTTCGACCACAAAACTGATGTTTTCGTGAAAGAAATGTTAATTTTTTTTCTTGAAATCTTGGTCTTCCTCAAAACGGATGACACCCTGTGATTCAGCGTCAAAAAATGATGAAAAAACATGTGCCACACTAAGGTTTCTCCAAAACCTAATTTTTGCGCAATTGTGGAAATGCGCAACTTAAATCGTTCAAAAAGCCAGGTTGCGCGCGATAAAACAAATCGATTCGGGTATGAATTTTTCATTAAATTTGACGTAGAATCCGAATCTTTAATAAAAAAGGGGAGTTCCATTTGAAAAAATGAAGTTAGTGTCAATTGCGCACGATTGCGCGCAACTTTTTTGCGCAAAAGTATTTTTCCTGAGATCCTCATAAAAAATCATGAAGAATTGCGTTGATCGGAATTTTTTACGCTGTATTTTGCGGAAATGAAGGGGGGTGTAACCTTTTCTTGAAACACCCTGTACTGTAATATAGTATAGATATTATTATTATTATTATATTATTATTATTAGTATAGATATTATCTTGCAATTGTCGCTGTTGTTTGAAAAATTTTGTTTTGAAAAATTGGAAATGTTTTTCAAAATTTGAACTTTAAAATTCCGAATAAAATCGAAATTACAATTTTATTTAGAAAATTTTAGCATAGCGCCATTTGGAAACTAATAATGAGCCCATTACCGTTTTCAAAATGAAAATCACTTAAACTGGCAGAGAGAGAAACGTGAACAACGACTACCCCTTTTTCTTCAATCACCGGTGCTGCCATCTAGTGAAAAAAAATCTTATTAAAATCGGGGGTGATTGGCCTAAAAAACTACTGAGTAAATCTTCAAAACAATTCAACTTTTTCTGATGCTTGGTTGCCACGAGACGGTCCCCTATGAATATATGCAACATCGGACAAAGGACAGCAAAACATGTTATTTTATTAGACACAATTTCTCACGATCTGACGAAATGTGGTTGCTAAAGAAGCTCACAAACCGAATAGAGAGAAATCCTCAGCCTCGGAGTGCATCCTAGCGGGGGTACTGCGAACTAGAACTTCCTATTGATAATCACTCGACTCTCGGCAAGCCACCTTGTATTTTTGAATAATTTCTCCTTTAACCTTTAACTCCTACAACAATTGGTTCTGTACAACTCTGGCTGGTCTCATTAATTTTAATTATTTTTTTTTCGTCAGACAGGAATATTAAATAATATTGAAATAAATTTTATTGAAATTTTAGGAGTGAAAAAGTCGGACAAGGGCTCTAACAGTTGTCGAAACGTAAGGGTTTTCCCAAAAGAAAAATTGATTTGCTGAAAGCTCAAATTGAGTTGCCAAAAATTCGTATTAATCTGTGCCAAAGGTTTTTTTTTGTGGATGTGAGGTTTGATTAAAGAACAATATGTTTTTTTTGAAAGTTTCCAAACTAGGGTATAGAAAAAAGTCTTGTCTCAAATTTTCGGCTCAATTTTGAAAATATATTCATTTTTGTTTCAGGTAAGTCGTCACTGATGGCCACATCGAACATACCAGTCTACCTGTCTACCAGGCCTCTATACTGCTTCATCAAGTAATCTAAATGAACCTTTCTCTAAGCTACCTTGGACAAAATTAAAATAGGAAAATTACGTGATTCGTCAAAGTTTCATTCATTAGCATTTATGGCATTTTGAGGCACAAAGGTCGCGGGAAATTTCCATTAACATTCGTTCACATCAAAAGTTATTAGCGTCACTTGGAGCGTTTTATTTAAACAAACGAACCACCACATAATTTTCAATTCAATCCCTGAGGGCGCCCTCAAATCTTGTATATGAATACCGTTGAGTGCTCACTGACCCTTACAGACGCATTTGAGGGTACACTTAGCCTTAAGTTATGACTATTGAGTTAAACTCCGAATTATTAGGATTATATTTTACATTTGTTAATAAAAACCACTTTTGCTTCTTCGATCAAGAAAAATGTTGCGTTTTCTTAATAAAAATGAATAATTAAATATTTAAAAAAAAGTTTATATAATATATAAACATTATATAACATATATTATCTGTTATAAAACAGTACGATTGCATATAATATAGTATATAAATAGATACGATTGCAATATAAACAGATACGATCGTCACAGAGGGCTTTCATAAGGCGCAACTCTATACAGGGTGTAAGCCAAACTGCTGGAGTCAATTCTACAACTAATTTGCAACAAAAAGTACCTCCTAGAAACTTTACTTGGAGACTTTGTTTCCGAGTTATTTCGATTTTAAATTGTTTTTCTTGATTTTGACCGTACGTTATGAAATTGGTCATAACCCCTCCAATTTACTGTTCAAATTACAATTTGAGGATACCTTTGGACAGAGCATTACATTTCCGATTATATAGATGATCAGATGCATAGTAGTTAATCTCAAAACACCAATCTCTAAGTACCTTCCACTACCCTCATAGGGGACCATCTACACGCTAATCTGGACAATCCTAGAAAATTTCACCAAATTCGGATGAAAAATGTAAGTGTAATAGCTGTTACAAGGATTTTACGTTTGCGCATGCGCAGAGGCTGCTATCAGTCCGGGAGTGATGATCTTCATTGGAGACCATCTACACCCTAATCTGCATAATCCCTGAAAATTTCATAGAAATCGGACAATAACTTCGTGTAGTTATGCCCGATACAAGGAGTTCATGACAGAAACACAGACAGACAGACACGGAACCAAAATTGTTCAGAAAGGTCTAAAACGCAAAACGCGAGTGAAAATTTTCATTTTGGAGAACTTTTTTTTTCATCCTTGAAAAGTGAAAACAAAGCAAAAGAAATTTTTTGTTGCAAATTAGTTGTAGAATTGACTCGTGAACATGGCAGTTACACCTGTATATCAAGGAATTGTCATCAAAATCACGCAATATTTTTTACATTTTTACTGTAATTTGAGATTCAGAGGTTTTCGGATTACTCAGGTTTTGAGTTAGACTATCCAGTTGTCCCTACAATGTTAGATTTTTATGAAATTTGCGTGGTTGCAAAATACAGCTTTCACTCCTCACTTTCATTGTGATGAAATGCTCTCCGGTTCGTTCGGAAGATCGAGAGTTGATTCGAAGAGCGAATGTTGTGTTAGCGAACCGCCGATATAATTTGCTCGGGTCGATAACGTAGGCCTATAAGCCCCGGAGGTACCCCCAGTTTCCGGCATCTACGGGGTTTGAATAGGGATGACCCCCGAGCGTGACCCAGAACCCAGAACCGGTGACGCGAAACGCGATACCTCCTCCACAACTATACGACGATCCAACCAGTCGTAATAATTATTACCTCGTCTCCAGTTATGATCATAATTGTTAATTGGGGACCCATTGTCCTCGAGCAGGTTGAAGGCGTGTTCTGAGCTTTCCGCATCACCAGTGCAAACAACGGGTCTTGTTACACCTGCCTTCGCTAATGACGTCACAACTATCCTCAGTATTGATATTAATGATATTACGATGATCATCTATGTCTAAAAAAAAACGAAAACATTTTCAACAAAAACGGTTTCAAAACTGTATCGGTAAACCAACAAACTAGAGGAAATAATAACCACAGCAAATTTAGATAGGTATGTAGGTACGCATTGAAGTCGCTGCCGTGCCCCTCTGTAGACATGAGCGTACTTCTGTATCTTCTACTTTTTTTTTCACAAATATACATTCCAAAATACTCATACTAGAGACATGCATTCACACCGAGTATCTATTCTGTTTGGTGAAAATTGGACGGCATTAACCAGAATGAAACCAACTACAAAAAAACCTTTCAATAAAAATTGGTGACTCGTGTTGTTGTTTGAGGAACAGATGATGCCATTCTGGATTCAATGACTTTTTCTAATTCAAATTTCGGTGGGAAAGCCTTATCAAAACAATAGCTCCTTTTGGTTTATTATTTTCAATACCGTAAAACCTTCAAACTTTACCCCACCAGGGGTAACTTTACCCCAAAAAGTGAGAATCTTCAATTGTGACGTAAACGTGGTAGGACTTAGATAAAAGTTAGCTATTGTGTTTTCGTTATTCTCCACATCTCAGAGAATCGATGCGGCTTGCGATGGCGCCTTTATCCAAGTTATCAGCTGTTATCAGTCATAGTTTCCTGTTCAGCTGTTTTTGTCCTTTTTCTTCGGAGCATCTAGGATGTGAGGGTGATAAAACGGCATCAGCGCTGCCTGGCGACGATTAGATGAACCTTCCGGAACTCAAAACCTACGTTATCACACTTATCACACGTATCGGCCGATGTGATGACAGCTCGGTACATCAGTGACACATTTTACCGTAGTTTCGCCTTGCTGATTTTCCGCGTGTGTTTTGTTTTGCGAATCTCCCAGTGCGAGAATCTGGACGAAGAGTTCTCCGTATATTACCTCGCTGTGACGAAGTGCTTGCCCTCAACAGAGTCGTACAGCAAAATAGTTAATAGTACCTAGTGCTATTCCCCCCGATAACTAGAACAGTTCCACTTCCACAATGCCATAACTGTGCATACATTGAGTGCAATAGCGACCGTGCAAAGTTGGACGACCAGGATATAATCCGCCCACCAAATCCTATCGATTTCCTTAGCCCTGTTTGCTGTTACCCAGGGGAAATTGTGTTATACTGAAGCGATGTAATGATGAGGAGATTCACATAAAACCTTGCGAGAAGCACTCAGAAATCTTGCAAGATGCACTCTCTGTAGAATATTCGTAATATTGGCGATAATCAGAGGAGCTAATGGTAGATTACAGAAGGCACGGAATATAGATGCATAAACAAAGATACCACCGTCTGCTCCGAGCACTTGGATGAAACCCCAGAAAAGCTTGACTATAAAAGGAATTTCCCCATTGTCATACCGGCAAACGTAAGTAAATGTATTTACCCGTCTATGTTTACCTATTTAATTTTATCTCAAATAATAAATAATGTTCTGGTGATACATCAGCATAGGACTTTGCAAATCTTTACCTAAATGCTTGTCTGGTACCAAAAACTAAATGAATAGGTACTCTTTCTTTTCTCTTTGCAGGCTCCATTCCATGTTAGAAGGGATTTCATACTGACGACACACTTGGGACTTACTGGACTCTATCTCTAGCAATCTACCAAGTGGTAAGTATACATTAAGGCTTAGGTACGAGTAATTTAGAAAACAGTTTATGCATAAACTATCATAGTGACATAATTGAATACGTTATAATTGATTTAATTACTCAGTTAGTAATTTGTAACTAACAAATTTGGATGGTTTTGAGTAGGTACTTTTTTTCCTTACTTTGTTTTTATTCATTTTTTCTTGGTCGTGATGGTACCTGCGGACGAGATTGTGACTGCTGGAGATGACTGCAATGAAGAAAACCGTATTCTAATATCTCCTGAACAGATTTTTGTACCAGGAGAAATAATTCGTTAGGATGTTCAGGTTTGTTTGGCTTCTTCAACGACCAGTTCAATTAGTACTCAAACATTGCCAAAATCTACTTGGTCCTTTCTATTTGGGACTGTGTGGTGCAAGATGGATTTTGTAGAGTCTCAGGTTGGCTTAAAATTCATACTGAAAGTCATAACGAGTCCAAAATGAATAAAATTCATTTTGTACGCCTTTAATGGATATACTTAATTCAAATATATTATAAAATTTTATTTAATTTCTTATAAAAGTCAATATAATCCGTTATGATTAATCTAATGACTATGGTTAATATTAAATAAAATATAAAAGTACAATATGTGTAATACTATATTATATCCCCCCGGAGGGGGGCTACCTGATTCCGGGCT
Organism: Apolygus lucorum; assembly: GCA_009739505.2. Taxonomy (NCBI): domain Eukaryota; kingdom Metazoa; phylum Arthropoda; class Insecta; order Hemiptera; family Miridae; genus Apolygus; species Apolygus lucorum. The sequence goes on along the minus strand of CM019170.2, from coordinate 4,932,053 downwards.
AAGGAATAGGTAAATTGTAGATTTTATATTTTTGGTGAAAATTGATAGATATATTTATATAAATATATTTATTTATATGATTTATTTATTATTCTATAATAAATAAATATAAAATAATAAAACAAGCCAATAATAAATCAAATATATTATTTATTTATTTTATTATTATCTCAGTGATGTCTTTATCTAATGAAAAAAAAACTGCCTTTATCAGAAGAAATCTCCTGACTTTTCCAAGTTGTGTGGCTACTCTGAACTTACTTCATGTCATCAAATCCAAAATTGGTAAGCTCTGTAGAAATGATGCCTGCTTGGCGTAGTCATTTTATTGATTCATTTTGTACTGCACCCCAATTTGTGATTGTCAAGTAATTTAATTGTGTTGTAATGTATCAAGTGTTTATTAATTCATGATTCTCAGTTGAGAACAAGGTAATTTGTTATCAATGACCGGAAGTTCCCAACTGCATGTAAGTATATATCAATAAATATTTTTGTAATACATTTCTTTTAATTTTAAATGTTTTCCTGTTAGTTTAATATCATGATTAATCCAGAAATATTAGGGTTGAGATAAAGTTGTGGGTTGATAATAATCTAACTAGCAAACCTTTTCGGCTCAAATGTGTTCAGATTTTAGTTTTATGCCTAGTTTTAATTCCAAAGGTTCATTATTGAAAGTAATACTTCAAAACACTGGCTTGTTTTTAACCATGGCCATCAACAATGAACTTGAAAAGGTAACTATCACCCCGATTTTCAGCTATCCCACACCATTAACTATTCAGGAAAAATGCAAACAGAATTCGGTGAAATTCCTCATTGTTGTTATATAAATTCTCATAATAATAATAAAATTATAATGTAATAATAAAATTGTTATGTAATAATGATAAAATTATTATTTAACCCTAGAATGCAACCCCATTTTTTTGTGCGTATTGCAACTCATTCGTCGATGTGACGAATACCAGTAAAAAATCGTGTTAAATGGATCAAAACAAAGGTCGTTTTCGGGAAATTGGGGAATGAAATGATTGAATTCCACATCGGTAATGGTTATTGGATTTATTCAATGAAAAAAATCCCAAAAATAATCACCATTGAGGTCATTAGGAACATTAGTACTTTTAGTAGGTACCTACCTAAATCATTGTAAAACAAGACTCATTTTCCGGGTGGAAAAAAATTCCTGGACAGTCTAAAAAAATTGTCATTACTACAAAACGATGTCTGTCTTACAGTACATGAATATAGGAACAAACGAGTCAGCCTAGACGTATCACAGTGTCAATATGACATTTCAGGGGAACTTACTTGGTTACAATGTCTAAAATTCACAATTTCCCTCTAATTAAGAAAAAATAAGGAATCACTACAATGGTATCGTAGTTATGTCAAGAAAAACAGGCACAGAAGGAACATACAGTGTAGTGAATTACATACCTACCGAACAGTAACTTTTATATCACCTTTGAGTGAACTACAATCCAAAAATCAATGAGATGAATTGAGTTGTCTCAATATATCACAAAATATCACAAAGCTTATGATAAACATCAAAAGTCTTGTATTCTCCATATTTTCGTAACAGTACTTTTTATGAATTAAGGTAAAATTAATTAAAGTAAAATGAAGGTCAATTTATACTCTGTAAGTATAAATAGACCTTCATTGTACGATAATTCAACTTCATTTAACCTCATGAAAAATATCAGAATAATCTCGACTAAAAAGTCATTACAATAACAATAAAAACTCTTGAAATTAAAACTTGAAATATGTATTTGAAATACTCTTGAAAAACTTGAAATACTCAATAAAAACTTGACATTAAATTTGAAATACTACTTGAAAAACTTGAAATACTCAATAAAAACTTGAATAACGTTCGAGAGAGATTGAGTTGTAAGCAAACGACAGGAGTTCGTTACGAAGTTTATCAAAGTAGCTAGGTACCTATGTCCGTAATCCGTACAATACCTGATTTTCCAATACGCAACACCCTCCTTCAAAAGTTAACATCCGTGCTTAATAAGCACTACGGAACCCGGCTTTAGGAACGCGGCACACGATACCTACTTCACAAATCACATTGGCCGATTGATAAGTGTGATAACGTAGGTTTTGAGTTCCGGAAGGTTCATCTAATCGTCGCCAGGCAGCGCTGATGCCGTTTTATCACCCTCACATCCTAGATGCTCCTCTTTTTCTTGTGCTCCAAAATTTCTTCCATATCAGGTGTTTGGAGTGGATTTACCAGGCAAGCCCTCATCATATCACTTTCAATATCTTATTCTGAACAAAATACACTAGTCAAATTCTCAAAAAAGTGTTTCCTTAGTTATGCCTTTGTTTACCAAAAATTTGATGGTAACTTTACTCCAAAAACCGGGTATCTTTACTCCACTATAAAGGTTGGGGTAAAGGTAGCCTCACTCATATTTTTCTTATTTAATCTCGAAAAATATTTGAGTTTTATAGTTTTTGCAGTGTTGAATGTAAGTTTTCTAGTGTTTCTCATGTCAGAAGTTAGAGATGGGGAGAAGAAATGAGAAAAATCTTGGTACGCGCCCCTACCGAAACTTTATAACTGAACACCTGCATTATGATAAGAACATAAACGTGCTTTGGTCCCATAAGTTGTGATTTACAATATTATTCACTCGTGGGTTAACTTTGAAATTTACCATTGCAATTCATTCGAAAGTTATCGAATGTGAAACAGACTTTTTCTGTGATTTTGTTAAGTCATTCGTTTATCGTTTATTGTCCTTCAATATTTCTTTACTTGTAGAAAGTTTTGCTCGATTACCTACATAAGTCTGTCTATACTGAAGACTGAAATTGTGATCTCTTAACCAGAAATATTGCATTTCAAGCAAATTCGTTGAAATAAATGATCATTGGAATTTATATTTTTCTTAGGTATAACTTGTATTTTTCAAGCTAAAAAGTTCAATTTTTCAGAATATATTTATAATAATATTATAAATACTTGATATTATCAAGTATTTCTGGGGTAATGAATTCAATCCCGACTAGTAACATTGCACCACTGCCCGTTTCTGTAGCGATAACCGTGAGTTTTTCAGAGTAGAGTAAAGATAGACGCACTCGTGGGTAACTGCACTCCAACATTTAAACAATTAAATAGGGGGTTACAATTATCTGATCAATGAGCTCGACCACTCAAAATGTTCAGGAAGCCCTGAAGATCAATTCACTTATTAAAAAAATCAATTTAACCCATTTCGAGTGGGGAGAAATTGTATTTGGAAATGTTTTGGAGTAAATCTTGGGGTAAAGTTTGACGGTTTTACGGTAATGAACCTTTGGAATCGACCAAGAAAAAAAAAATGTTTAACACCCCCTCAAAATTTGATGGTTTACGTTTCAAGGTACGTAGAATCCAAAAATCGAATAAAAATTTGGCCGTCCGTCCGCCGTACGCGGCACTTTTGCCACTTAGCATTGACCGATTTTGATGAAATTTAATGTGTATTGTGTGTTGTAATATGGTATTGTTTTTCCTTCAATTTAAGATTCTATAGAATTTTTAGAATTTTTTGAGACCACCCGGAGCTCTGTAGGACAAACCGTTCGCTCCCTACGAGAATTTAAAGTTTTGACGTACGATAAATCAGAAACAAGAGTGTGAATCGCAAAAGAGGCCTAATCTCCGTTCATATTAAAGCTGACCGAAATGCGATCGATGTTTTTCTTCATGTTGGTGGCCTTGCAGACGATTGATCTATATAGAAAAATAAAAATAATAAACCATTGTGTAATAATTTGCAGCGTTTTTGTGGTTGGTTCCCTTCTGGTTAATACCGTCTAATTGTGGAGGGTTTTAACGTTCATCTTGTAACAAGATTCTGAAGGATTATTATAGTATATCCACCAATATAATAAACAATCACAACACAATATTTTTCCTACTATCTTCAGATCAGTTCTCTTACAGGTTTTGGATCAGTTTCCTCTAGATATTGATCAACTGCAATTCACTCTTCGGATCAGATTCCCTAGTTTTTGATTGGTTTCTATTTTCTGGATCAGTTATCCCCACAGTATTCCGATTCTCAAGTCTCTTTGAAGACAGATCTAATCAAAAGTCTCAACATACTCGTCGCTACCTTTGTAGTGGTTTCCACTACAAGAAAAGGTTGTCACGTAGTTATTGGTTACATAGTGATTTAATTGTTTACTTTTGTAATAAAATATTCTTTCCTTCGTGTGACTCGATTCGAGACTTGTCATTTACTATCAAAATTTACTTTAGTAAGTACTAAGTTGAGAAAGAGGCACGAAAGTGGTGACCCCAAAGTACGATTGACATGTCAACCTTTAGACTAGGTGCTACGAAGAGAGTTAGAGAAACGAGGAGGAGAGGAGCAGACTCGAGACATGATACCACTCATAGCCCAACGAGGAGAGCAACATCGCCGAGTACTTCACAAGTAAGGGAGCATGTACAACAGGTCGAGCGACCGCGACCGCCCAAACTACCACAGTTTGCTCGCCAAAATGTTAATTTGTGGTTTTCTCAATGTGAGGCACTTTTTAAGACTGCTAGGCTTCTAGACGACGAAGATAAGTATTGTTGCTTAGTAGGGACATTGGAGATTGATATTGCGGAGCAAGTACAACATCTCATCCTTCAGCCTCCTCAAAACAATAAGTACGAGGCGTTGAAAACAGAATTGATTACCCGTTTTGCAGATACCTTAGGCGAACGGCAAGACAAGCTCTCTAAGATGATCCTAGGTACCAACAAACCTTCATTTCTATGGACACAAATGCATACCCTAGGTCAGGATTTGGTCACGGAAAATTACCTGCGAAACCTTTGGCTTAAGCAATTGCCAGATCCAGTCCGGACAGTCCTGGCTATGTCAAATGAGCCTTTGCAAGTTCTAGCGCGCAAAGCAGATGAACTAGTATCTTTGACAGAAAACGCAGGACAGGTATATGGGTTAGAAGAAGTTCCAAATTCAAATGAAGAGTTAGTGGTGCAAATAGCCATGTTGAGCAAACAAATTACTGCCTTACAGACCCAAATTAGTCCAAAAGGCGATCAGAACGTTTTCGATAGATCAGGGTGGTGTCTTTTTCACAAACGATTTCAAGACAAAGCATACCGTTGCGTAAAACCTTGCACATTTCCAAAAAACTTCTAGGAGGGCTGCTTCCTACTAGTTGCAGCCCGAATAAAATGCAGCCGACCCGACTGCATATTAAAGACAGTGGTTTAGGCATAAATTTCCTCATTGATACTGGGGCTGAAGTGTCAGTCTTACCAAAGAAATACTGTGAGACTACAGTACAGACGGGGCTTGTTGGCTCCATTGGGGGAAGCACTATTCCCACCTATGGCAATAAGAAGTTGACATTCGACTTGAAGTGTGGTTTGCCTTTTACATGGAGTTTCTTAGTTGCAGATATTGTAGAGCCAGTGATTGGAGCAGATTTTTTGCGTCACCATCAGCTCCTTCCAGATTTAGTAGGGGAAAGACTGATTCCGCGGCTCACCATTGCCGCTTCAACAAAAGTATGTCCTTTTAGAGCTATACTAAAGGAATTCCCTGAATTAACTGGAGAAGACAGAATGCCTGGAACTGCTAAACATAATGTGGAGCACGTTATAAAAACGAATGGACCTCCTATTTTCGCAAGGCCCCGACGTTTAATGCTGGAGAAGTTGGAAGTGGCCAAGAAGGAATTTGCGGAGATGGAGAAAGGGAAGATTTGTCGGAGATCGGACAGCCCATGGGCAAGCCCCCTCCACATGGTGCCTAAAAAGAATGGGGAATGGAGGCCGTGCGGTGATTTCAGGCAGTTGAACAAGATAACTATTCCTGACCGTTACCCATTACCCCACGTCAGAGACTTTGCACAGAATCTGCATGGGGCCACAATTTTTTCAACAATCGACCTCAAGAAGGCATACCATCAAATACCAGTAGCAAAAGAAGATGTTCAGAAAACAGCAATTACCACGCCATTTGGGCTGTTTGAATTTCCAGCTATGCCTTTTGGCCTGAGAAATGCTGCACAAACGTTCCAACGTTTTATGCATACAGTTTTAAAAGGGTTAGACTTCTGTTTTGCTTACCTCGATGATGTTCTTGTGGCGTCTGCAGGATCACAACAGCATCAGAAAGACTTGAAAGTGTTATTTCAGCGATTTTCAGAGTATGGATTAATTATAAATGAGGAAAAATCTGTTTTTGGCCAGACAAAAATCAAGTTTCTAGGACATGAAATAGACAAACATGGATTCCGTCCTTCGCCAGCCAAAATAGAGGCCATAAACAACTTTCAAATTCCAAAAACAGTAGAAGAACTCAAGAGGTTCTTAGCAATAATAAACTTCTACCGACGTTTTGTCCCTCACGCTGTTGAAAGTCAGGTCAAGTTGCAGAGATTGATACCTGGGAATAAGAAGAAAGATAAGACGCCAATAGTTTGGGATGCAGAGGCAAGAGAAGATTTTGAGAAGTGCAAACGGTCTCTCAGCAACGCAGCAACTTTAAGCTATCCAGTGGTAAATGATGCAAAACTAGTTTTGGCGGTGGACGCCTCAAACATTGCAATTGGAGCAGCGTTGCAGCAACAGACTCAAAAGGGACTGAGACCATTAGGTTTCTTTTCCAAAAAACTGAGTGATGCCCAAACAAAATATAGCACGTATGATAGAGAGCTTTTAGCTATATATGAAGCTTTGAGACATTTCAGACAAGAAATTGAGGGCTTAACTACTACGATTGTGACTGACCATAAACCATTATCCTTCCCCTTTGAGCAGAATATGGAAAGAGCAACTCCCATGCAGCGACGTTACTTGCAGTATATATCACAATTCACGACTGACGTTCAACATGCTGCAGGTTCGCAAAATGTGGTGGCTGATGCACTCTCAAGAATAGATGCTTTGGAGTTTCTACCAGACATTTCGGAGGAAGAGTTGGGGTCAGCTCAAGAAAGAGATCAAGAATTGCTACAAGCCCTGGCAAACAATGAGTCTTCCCTCAAATTGGTGAAGGTACGGGTAAGAGGAAAGGAGATCTATGGTGAGATTCGGGGTAGCAGATTTCGGCCATTTCTTCCAGCAGAATTCCGCAAGAGGACCTTTGAGCGGCTCCACAACCTATCACATCCAGGTTCCAAGGGATCCTTGAAATTGATACAAGACCGAGCAGTATGGCACGGAATGAAAAAAGACATAAGAGACTGGGTTAAGGAATGTCAAGACTGCCAGCTAGGGAAGATTGTAAGACATACAAAGAGCAAGGTTGGAACGTTCGTGGAGCCAGATGAAAAATTTAGCCACATTCACATAGATATTGTGGGGCCATTACCTCCAGTCAGAGGGAAACGATTCTGTGTAACTTTCATTGATCGTTTCACACGATGGCCAGAGGCTTTCCCAGTGGCAGACACACGAGCAGAAGCTATTGCTCGGGTAGTAAAAGAGTGTTGGATACCTCGGTATGGGGTTCCTTTAACCGTAACAACGGATCAAGGCCCTCAGTTTGAGAGTCAGTTCATGTCTGAACTATGGAATCAGATGGGAACGCAGCGCATTAGAACAACTGCATACCATCCCCAAGCAGATGGCATGGTAGAGCGCTGGCACCGGACTCTGAAGGAAAGGGTGCGGTGCTTGAATGATAGAAAGTGGGTGGACAGCTTGTCGAAGATTTTACTAGGTTTGAGAACTACAGGTTTATGGAACACCAATAAGACTACCAGGTGATTTTTTTGGTGAAGCAGAGAACAGAGAGCCATCTTCCTACGTAAAGCTGTTGAAGACCTTGGTGGGGAGTCAAGTGATGCCACGTACGAGGACGCAAACCCCTTGCATTTATGTTCCAAAGGACCTCAGGACCGCGAGTCACGTCTTTCTACGGATTGACCGACCAAAGGCCTCACTGCAACGGCCTTACGAAGGTCCTTTCAAAGTGATCAAGTCAGGGGAGAAGACATTTGATATAGAGAGAGCAAACGGGATTCAGACTGTCTCAATAGACCGATTGAAACCCGCTTACCTTTCTGCTTTTTAGGGGGAAGGAGAATCCTGTAGTGGTTTCCACTACAAGAAAAGGTTGTCACGTAGTTATTAGGTTACATAGTGATTTAATTGTTTACTTTTGTAATAAAATATTCTTTCCTTCGTGTGACTCGATTCGAGACTTGTCATTTACTATCAAAATTTACTTTAGTAAGTACTAAGTTGAGAAAGAGGCACGAAAACCTTCATTCACGTTTGGTTGGTGGTTGGGGTTGAAATTTTCAAAAATGCCCTAGTAGGTAGTAGGTACCTACGGTTGGTAGGTAAAAAATAAATAAATATTGTCAATGGAAAAGCTGATTTTTGCAGAAGAGTGATCTATACAGGAAAATAATAAACCTTTGTGAAATAAATTGCAGCGTTTTTATCTGACGGAAGTTAAGTTTTTACTTGCTCCGAATTTCAGAAGGTGGTTTTAGAAAGAGAGTAATTCGCGGATTATTTGACTCTGGTCTGTGTGGAAACAGATTGAGAAGTTAATGATCTTTTTGCTTATTAGAGAACTGAATTTTATTCCTGGTCTGTGTGGAAACCATCTTGTGAAGTTAATTTATTTACTGTTGGGGAAATGAATTTGGTTCTGGTCTGTACAGAAGAGAGTAAGGAGATTGGGGGAACCTCAAGTGCAAGGTGTGTATTTGAGCGACGACTTTGGCGGAAAGTCCAACGGCGAGTTTGGGGGAATGGGACCCGAGATAACAGCGAGCTCGGTAGCATTAGTTGAAGTTCACCGTTGAATTGAAATGGACGTGTCAATACAGAATAAATTCACTAGCCGTCGCGGAAATGCGGCTCGTTTTATCAGTAATCAGATAAATTCAGACGTTATCAGATTTGAAAGCAACTAGTATAAGAAAAGGTTGTACATTCAAATATTTCAAAAAATTTCAAAACCTACAACAAAAAATTAAAAAAATGGAAAACTTTTTACCTTTTTAACAACAATTTTTTATCAACTTTATTAATTTCAGGAGTTCAAAATAATCCAAGAAACGCAATCTGTGACATGCTGGAAGCACTGGATGAGCTTTGGGAGAAGTATGAAAAGGATAAAAACGTTTTAGATTATCTGGCCGGAGTTAGCACGAGTTACGAAGTCAGTGACAATAAGGATATTATTTGTAGTGAAGATGAACAGTAAGGTACTACCTAAATTACTACTAAATTACTCTGATATACCTTCTTGACGATGAGTGATCTACAATAATTATATACGATGTGACTGTGTAACCCCAAAGTCGTCTTGTTTTTGGAACAACAGTTCTTTTCTACGCTTCCCCAAAGTGGTCACATTCTCGCCGGAGCCTTCCCCCAAAGTCGTTGCGTTTTTCCCCCAAAGAAGTTGTGTTTTCAGTCCGATTCCCCCGAAGTAGGACCTCCCGTACAGAAAACAGCTGTTAAATTTCAATGGTTTATGCGGAGACAAGATTTCGAGTTAGAGTTTGAGACGAGGTGCTCGAGGAGATAGGGAGAAAATTCGCTGTTGGATTTCGTAGATGGTATGCACGGATTAAGTTCCATGGTATGGCTGGGTTGGGCTCCGACAGGGTATTTGTAGCCTAACCTTCCCCTTCTCCTTTTCCAAGTACCGAATTTCGGTAGAAATTCAAAGAGATGGAGAAGAGGTGGCGTCAGGTGACCGTTGGTTTACCTGTCGGAGTCCCACCTGCAGGCGACCACGTCTTTTTGATAATTCGATAGTCTATCGTACTTTGGAGGCACGACACTACCACACTCATGTGACAGCAGTGACTACCTAATAGTTTGAGAGCACATCTCAATGGTGCCTACTCTAGTAATACTGACCAGGTCGTGGTGCGTGGAAGGAGGTAAGTTTGTGTCTACAGCTGGGCACGGAGGCGACTTCAATGCTTACCTTCATCCCTATCTGAATTTGCTGAGATTATTATTTTTCCCTTTTTGGTGGTTTACGGACATCAGCTTTGAGGCCGATCCATTTTTGTTAAAAATGTTTTTATTTTATTACTTTTAAATTTTTATTTTTTTTTTTTATTTTTCACCTTTTAGAGGCCCTCAATTTAAATCTGAAATAAATTGCCCTGCAGTTTTTTGATCAGTTTTCGTAATGTAGACCTTTCTATGATTAGGAAGCTTTGAGAAACCCCCACTGGTAGACTAGGTACTGTTTGGTATCCCTCATATTCGGTAAGGTACTTAGCAGTTCTGGCGACCTCCTCTTCATCTATGTTATGAATGAAGAAGAAGCCACGTGCTACACCCACTTGGTACACTCTCATCACCTAACTCTACTATATCCCTCACATTTGGTAGGGCACTTCACAGTTCTGATGACTTCCTATCCTATCACCTACATCTTTTCTGAACGCTGTGGTTAATCCAAAAGCTTCCGAAATGTTCAGGCAATGATGAAGCATAGACCATAAAACCATCCAAATTTGAGCAATTTTTGACTTTACGATATAAGAAATAAGGGACAGTTCAGAGACTAACCGCACATTCGTTGAAATTTCCTTCTAAATCGTAAATTTTTCCATGGTTTGCCACAGACAGACATGGAACCAAATTAGCTCTGACACAACGCGACTAAAAATTTTGAATTATGAGTACCCAATTTTTTCAACGTCCTCCTTGTGTACTAAGCTTTTTTAACATTGATATTGAGGAAGCAGAAACAATCTAGTTTTTCACTCTACTCAGTGAAACGATAAAATCACGTTGAACCTCGCGAACATCGCGTTTTCCCATTCCGAACATTAAAGTCCTCCTCATTTACATATGTAGATGCTCCCCCTCGACGAAGAAGATAGCGTAAAGCCCTACAAGAAGAGGATGTTCCCAAAGTGGGCTTATTGAGGATGCAGATGAGCTCATAAAAGGGAGCCTTAAGAAAAACAACCGGCAGAAAACTTCCCCACAACGCGGTTCCATTGTCTTTCCCGCACTGAAACTGAGACCAAAAGGTTGAGTGTAACGGAGAATTGGAAAGAGGAACGAGAGGAGGGAGAAAAAGAAACAATGAAAACCCCTCAAAGGAATCTCAACAAAAGGATCCGATAGAAAAAGGAATAAGTTTCCTTTGTTAACGAAAAAAACTCGATTGCGGGAAATTTATCATCGGCTGGTCGTTAAAAAAGCGGAGAGGAAATTGAATAAAAAGAGTCGGTTATTTGAAATTAAAAGGGAAGTTTTCGACTGGGGAGGAAATTTATAGATTCGATTCGTCAAGAGTGAAGATTTGAAGGGAGTCTCGATAATAAGAAGATACAACGAGGTGCCCTATTCGTTTCTTTCATGTTTTCTCTTGTCTGAAAGATTCATCATTTCGGGGTGCGTCGAGATGTCGAATCAAATCAGGCCTCGAGTGACAGTTGAGCGAGACATCCAAGTAATATTTTCATTATGCGAGAGACGTTCTCCCTTCGATACTCGAGTCTTCTCCAGCCAGTAAGTCTCTGATTTGAGTTAATAAGAGTTATTCACTGATGAGAGTTGGGGGCGAGTTCATCAATCAATCAACCACAGCTAGTCAATAAGAATGGGAATCAATTTTCGAATTTTTTAATCAATTTTCAAGTTACCTAAAAGTTAAAATGAAAATCGATCTTCAACAAATTTTTGTAAAAATAAAACTGGTAAATAGGAGAAAAACATCAATTTTAAAATGCCAAAAATGAAAATAGTTCAAGGTTTAAATGTCAAATTTCAAAATTCATTGGCGTAAAAATGTTTGATACGAAAAAATCTCCTCTGTTGATACTTTTGCTACAATTGTATTCTTTAGGTACTGTCTAAAACACCTACTAAGGTTCGACCGTGACATGCGCGTTAAACGTCAAATTTTTGTAATATTCTCGTACTTACTCGTAAATAATACTAAACCCAATTTTAGAGCAAATTTTTCTGATGTTAATTTTTTTCGTCAACCGATTTTTGAAGAATTGATTCTTTAGGTCCGATCAAAAAGTCTTATTTACACGTTAGTTAGTCATCTTATGTTTCCGATTTCAACATGGAACATGTTTTAGCCGTGAGCTAACTGGCCAAAAAGGTTTGTTTTTTACGAAAATAGCGACCCTCCCCTATGTTTAGTGCATTTTGGATAATATGTTGTTGGGGATAATATAACTTTTCTATTATCCAACCCACTGTAATCGATTACCACTCATTGAAAAACTATTGATTTATCCAACATTTTATTCTAGATCACGTTGCCAATTTTTCGCTTCTCACCCTAATAATAAGGGCTGGAAAATGCGCTTTATTGTACTATTTTGAACTGAAGCTAATTCTGATGAGGAGTCAATACTGATGAGGACATAATACTGATAAGAAGCCAATGTAGATAAGGAGTTGTCGTGCCTCCAAGGAATTTTGTTGTCGTATTTTCACAAATAAAAGTAACGGTCCCTTTTCCACAGGAATGAGGTCACAACGGCCGGACACCCAACGGTCGAATTGTCCCTCCCCCAGGAGGACTAGAACCTCCCGGAGTAGGGGAACGGTATATAAGGGCCATTCCTATGGAAAAGCGATATACCACTTGTAAACTCTCAAAGCGATCTTATCTCTTCAACAACCCATACCAAGTCTCGAACCTAAAAAACACTTAGGAAACTAAACCTCAGTAGCAATCCGGTTTTGTGCAGACTGGGCCTACACTTCAACATCCTCCACATTTCATTAACTTCATTTGGTGAACTGGGTTCTACACAGACCAGAAGCCGTTTTCCCTAACAATTTAGTAACCCCGTTTTGTGCAGACAGGAAGCTAAATTGTTCAAAAACGTCCCTTCAAAATTAAACAGACAAATTTCTTCTTCCAAATTATAGAGTATAAACTTCCCGTATATTTCAGTCATTTCATACAACAATTTGGAGTCAGTAAATTCACGCATTCAGAAAACAACTTTGGTGACCCGCCTAGCCAAAAATCATAACAGTGGTGAACCCGACGTTGGAAGTTTCTCTACTTAACCATGGACATCGATCAAGAAAACAACGGTTTCCGAACGCCTCCTACAGAAGATGTGAATCAACCTCAAGATCGCTTCGCCAACCGACCATCTTCATTCACTGCGCTCTTTAACAACACCGCTACGAAGTCACAAACCATAGAAGCTGCATCGGTAAATATTCCGCTCACTTTACCTCCCTTCTACAAGCACGACCCTCGTTTATGGTTCCTACAACTAGACGCAGCATTCCTAGGAGCGCGTATTACAACTCAACGCACGAAATTCTCTAAAACCCTTCCACTACTACCTTACGAAGCCGCACTTCAAACAGCGGATATTACTAACAGTCTACGAGAAAACCCGTATGACGATCTTAAACGCCGCCTCATAGAAATTTACGAACCATCCCAGCACGCTCGATTACTCGCTCTCACGGAACCTCAACAACTCGGAGACCAGAAACCCTCACACCTTCTAAGAGTCATCAAACATCAAATGGGAGATGTTTTGCCATCCGACGTCGCTAAAACGTTTTGGATTAAGGCTTTACCCGTTGACATCCAAGTAATGCTCGCCCCGTGGATGACCCAGGACGCGGACCATCTCGCAAGAATTGCGGACTCCGTAGCGGAAGTGCGTACGCACGCTCGCATCGCACCGGTAGAAATTAAAACGCAGAATGCAATCGACGAAATACAGCCGACATATTCCCGCCGTTACCGAAATCGGACACCTTCACCGCACCGGTCCCGTCATACATCACTCTCTCCGCCTCGGACGAAGCGCCTCGACCGTCAATCGCGCTCAAAATCACCGAGTAGCCGTAATCTATGCTGGTATCACTTCAAATTCGGCAAGTTCGCAAGGCAATGTAATAAACCTTGCCAATTCAAAAAGGTATCGTATCAGGAAAACTAACAAACCCGCCGGTACTGAATGCACCGGCGGGATCGACCATCTCCAACCGCTTGTTCGTTAAATGCCGAAAATCGAATCTTCCCTTTCTCATTGATACTGGAGCCAGCGTCTCACTAATCCCCAATTCTCCGTCAAGCGTTCAAGGAAGTCATCATCGCATCAGTTGTTCGCCGCTAATGGTTCATCAATACCAAACTACGGCTCCTTCACAACCTCGGTCTTCCTCGACAATGAACGTTATTCCTGGGATTTTATCGTCGCTGACGTCCAAAAACCAATAATAGGAGCGGATTTCATCGCCTATTTCGGTCTTCATGTAGATCTAAAAACAGAAGACTTTACAACCCCCTCCTCCACGGTACCAATCAAGGGATATGTCTCACCTATCAACTCTGGCATCACTACGACACCAACACCGGAGAAATTCACGAAATTACTGGTCAATTATACGCCCTCACCACGTTCTTCCTCAGAGCTCTCCAAGACGTATCACTACATCGAAACCAAAGGTCCACCCGTCTCCGCTCGAGCCCGCCGTCTACACCCCGATCAACTACGGCTGGTTCGGACCCATTTCGATAAACTTCTGAAAGAAGGAATAATTCGTCCTTCAAAATCACCGTGGTCGTCCGCTCTTCACGTGGTCCCAAAGCCCGACGGGTCACTTCGCCCGTGCGGGGACTATCGCCAACTTAAAGCGATAAGTATACCCGACAAATATAACGTCCCTCACCTCCGAGACTTCTCCGCGCACCTCAGCGGCTGCTCCGTATTTTCAACACTCGACATCGCAAAAGCTTTCCACCACATCGATGTTTTTCCCGAAGACATACCCAAAACGGCTATAATTACTCCGTTCGGACTCTTCGAGTATGTCAAAATGAATTTCGGACTACGGAACGCCGCCCAATCTTGGCAGAGATATATGGACAACATATTAAGAGGTCTCGACTTCGTATTTTGCTTCTTAGACGACATTTTAGTCGCGTCTAAAAACATCGACGAGCACTACGAACACGTTAAACAAGTCCTCGAAATATTCAAAAGAGAGGGACTCCAAGTTAACAAAAATAAATGCGTCCTAGCCTCATCGACCGTCACCTGCCTAGGACATCAAGTTTCGCCGGAAGGTATTCGTCCAATTCCCGCCAAAGTCAACTCTCTTCTATCGTTTCCGACGCCAACTACCGTTACTGATCTCCGAAGATTCCTCGGGATGATGAACTTCTATCGACGACATCTACCGCACGCAGCTCAAGATCAGGACGCGCTAATAAAGGCGATCCCACAACCACCTAAGAAACGGGATAAGAGAAAAATTGAATGGACACCCGAACGAGAACAGGCTTTTAAACAATGCAAACTAAGCCTCCAAAATGCATCACTTCTCGCTCACCCTTCACCCACGGCGAAATTATACCTCACTACGGACGCATCGGATTGCGGTATAGGCGCGGTCCTACATCAAGAGAGCGTTAATGGTCCGCAGCCCCTCGGATTTTTCTCCAAAGTTCTCGCGAAACCCCAGCTCAAATATTCAACATTTGACAGGGAGCTACTCGCTATATTTGAAGCGATTAGACACTTCAGGGATTCGCTAGAAGGGCGAAATTTTTATATCCTCACGGACCATAAGCCACTTACAACCGCCCTAACCCAATCAAGAAAAACCGCCTCGCCGCGCCGCATCCGCCAACTTAAATTCATAAGTCAATTCACTACCGACATAAGGTACACTCCCGGCGAAGAAAACACAGTCGCCGATGCATTATCTCGTCCGAGCAAACATGATGAAATCAACGAGATAACTCCGTTCCCGTCTCCTTCAGCTATCAGAGAAAAATCATAACAGGAGTTTATTCTTATGAGGAGTCAATACTGACGAGGAATCGATACTGATGAGGAGTCGATACTGATGAGAACATGATTCTGATTAAAAGAAAATACTGATGAGGATCAAGTGCTAATAAGGAACCGTGGTGGATATGGAGCCGATATTGATCAGAATGTAATACTGATAAGAAGCTAATTCTGATGAGGAGTCAATACTGATGAGGACGTAATACTGATAAGAAGCCCATGTACTAGTAGATAAGGAGTTCATTCTGATGAGGAGTCAATACCGATGAGGATTCGATACTGATGAGAAGATGATTCTGATTAGAAACAATTACTGATAAGGATCGAATACTAATAAGGAGCCATAGCTGATATTGATAACAAACTAATACTAATAAGGAACTTATTCCGACGAAGACATGATAATTATAAGGAGCTAATTCTGATGATAAGTCAATACTAATGAGGACATAATAATGATAGGAAGCCCATGTAGATAAGGAGTTCATTCTTATAAAGAGTCAATACTGATGAGGATTCGATACTGATAAGAACATGATTCTGATTAAAAGAAAATACTGATGAGGATTGACTAGGTACTAATAAGGAGTCGTAATGGATATGGAGCCGATATTGATAAGAATATAATACTGATAAGAAGCTAATTCTTGAGGAGTCAATACTAATGAGGACATAATAATGATAAGAAGTCCATGTAGATAATGAGTTCATTCTTATGAGGATTCAATACTGATGAGGAGTCAATACTGATGAGGAGTCGATACTGATCAGAACATAATTCTGATTAAAAGAAAATACTGATGAGGATCGAGTGCTAATAAGGAGCCGTAGTGGATATGGAGCCGATATTGATAAGAATATAATAGGTACTGATAAGGAGCTAATTCTGATGAAGAGTCAATACTAATGAGGAGCTGATTTTGTTAAGGATTCTGACGAGTACATAATTATAAGGAGCTGATTTTGATGAGGAGCCAAAACTGATAAGGAGCTGATTTTGTTAAGGATCGAATACTGTTAAGGAGCTTCTGCATGATTCTGATTAGAAGCAAATACTAATGCGGATAGAGAACTAATAAGGAGCCGTGGTTAAAATGGAACCGATATTGATAAGAATGTGATACTGATGAGGTGAAGTATTCTGGTGAAGACAGAATAATGATAAGGAGTTAATTCTGATGAGGGGCTAATACTGATAAGGAACTGATTCTTATGAGAAGTCAATACTGATGAGGGCCTAACATTGATAAGGAGATAATTCTGATGAGGAATCAATACTGATGAGGATTTGATACTGATGAGAACATGATTCTGATTTGAAACAAATACTGATAAGGATCGAATACTAATAAGGAGCCATAGCTGATATTGATAACAAACTAATATTAATAAGGAATTTATTCTGACGAAGACATGATTAAAGGAGCTAATTCTGATGAGGAGCCAAAACTGATAAGGAGCTGATTTTGTTAAGGATCGAATACTGTTAAGGAGCTTCTGCATGATTCTGATTAGAAGCAAATACTGATGAGGATAGAATACTAATAAGGAGCCATAGCTGATATTGATAACAAACTAATACTAATAAGGAATTCATTCTGACGAAGACATGATTAAAGGAGCTAATTCTGATGAGGAGCCACAACTGATAAGGAGCTGTTTTTGTTAAGGATCGAATACTGTTAAGGAGCTTT
>CM019170.2:4891400-4914467 GCA_009739505.2 Apolygus lucorum | reverse complement strand
GCGTTAATAAGAGTTTTTCACTGATGAGAGTTGGGGGTGAGTTCATCAATCAATCACCCACAGCTAGTCAATAGGAATGGGAATCAATTTTCAATTTTTTAATCAATTTTCGAGTTACCAACAATTTAAATTAAAAATCGATCTTCAACTTCCAATTTTTGTAAAAATCAAACTGGAAAATCAGAGAGGAAAATTAATTTTGAAATACCCTAGAATTTAAATGGTAGCTACCTTGTTTTGAATGTTTCATTTTAACAATTCATTTGACGCAAGAATGTTTTATACGAGAAAATCTCATCTTTTGATAGATTTACTACAATTCTATTCGTTGGGTAACTAAAACTACCCACTTACGTTCAAACGTCACATCTAAGTTAAATTTATAAAACGCGATTTCTAAACACAATTTTTGTTGTTAAATCAACTTTTTTCCTTTAATAAATACTGTTAAGAAGCTGATTCTGATGAGGAGTCGATACTGATGTGAACATTTTTCTGGTAAGGAACCAAAACCATTAAGGGTCGAGTACTGATAAGGAGCCAATACTGATAAGAAGATAATTTTGATGAGGAGCGAAAACTTATAAGGAGCCAATGCTGATGAGGGGACAACACTGAAGAGGAGACATAGTTGATACGGAGAAGGAACCAACACTGATGAGGAGCCGACCCTAATAAGGAGCCGATGCTAATGAGGGGACATAGATGATACGGAGCAGATATTGATGAGATACCAACACTGATAGAGCCATTGATGATGAGAAGCCAACAATGATAAGGAGCCAATACTGATAAGAAGATAATTTTGATGAGGAGCGAAAACTTATAAGGAGCCAATGCTGATGAGGAGACAACACTGAAGAGGAGACATAGTTGATACGGAGAAGATATTGATAAGGAACCAACACTGAAGAGGAGCCGACACTGATAAGGAGCCAATGCTAATGAGGGGACATAGACGACAAGGAGCAGATATTGATAAGAAACCAACACTGATGAGAAGCCAATACTGATAAGGAGTCAATGCAGATGAGGAGACATAGTTGATACGGAGAAGATATTGATAAGGAACCAACACTGATGAGGAGCCGACACTGATAAGGAGCCAATACTGACGAGGGGCCATGGATGATAAGGAGCTGATATTGATAAGAAACCAACACTGATGAGGAACCGCCACTGATAAGGATCCAATGCTAATGAGGGGACATAGATGACACGGAGCAGATATTGATAAGAAACCAACACTGATATGAAGCCAATACTGATAAGGAGCCAATGCTAATGAGGAGACATAGTTGATACGGAGAAGATATTGATAAGGAACCAACACTGATGAGGAGCCGACAATGATAAGGAGCCAATACTGACGAGGGGACATGGATGATAAGGAGCTGATATTGATAAGAAACCAACACTGATGAGGAACCGACACTGATAAGGATCCAATGCTAATGAGGGGACATAGATGACACGGAGCAGATATTGATAAGAAACCAACACTGATTAGAAGCCAATACTGATAAGGAGCCAATGCTAATGAGGAGACATAGTTGATACGGAGAAGATATTGATAAGGAACCAACACTGATGAGGAGCCGACACTGATAAGGAGCCAATACTGACGAGGGGACATGGATGATAAGGAGCTGATATTGATAAGAAACCAACACTGATGAGGAACCGACACTGATAAGGATCCAATGCTAATGAGGGGACATAGATGACACGGAGCAGATATTGATAAGAAACCAACACTGATAAGAAGCCAATACTGATAAGGAGCCAATGCTAATGAGGAGACATAGTTGATACGGAGAAGATATTGATAAGGAACCAACACTGATGAGGAGCCGACAATGATAAGGAGCCAATACTGACGAGAAGACATGGATGATAAGGAGCTGATATTGATAAGAAACCAACACTGATGAGGAACCGACACTGATAAGGTGCTAATTCTGACAAGGAGCCAATGCTGATGAGGAGCCAATGCTAATGAGGATACATAGAGTTATGAGGATACATTGAGTTATCCATTGTCCTCCGAACCGTCAACATGCCTCTCTTCTTTTTTTTTTTGCGAGCTGACAAATTGAATTAGTTTCAGTGGCGTTAATTTTAATATATTTTCGGTATTTGAGCGGCACGTTGCCTTCTGCAGATGATACGACGCAGGATCAAGTTGGTTCGTTATTTCAGGAGTGCATTAATTAATTGTGATCTACTTGTTTGAAAGATAGCGGCTCGCTGTATCAAGCATCTGACCTTGACACGTGCTGTAAACTTTTAAGGTATGACCTTGACACGTGTCGCGAATTAGTTGGTTGTGACCTTGACTCGTTCCTGGTTTCACGCATAAGATTACGACGTATCTATTATTTGACACCTTTCGCCGCGCCTTCTATTTGTCAATATTGTATTGAACCTTCTGGTCTTGCTGCTCTGTGAGTGCCGATTTCGCACATTGAAGTCGCTAAATTGACCGTTGTAACTACCGAGCTCAGTCGTATATAGTAGTCCGGTTTACTGACTTTCTATCGATTGTTATTAGCCTCAAAACTATGCCCGAAACTCGTAAGGGAGTCAAGGAAAAGGCGGATTGCCTTGTTGGTCTTGAAATTTGCGATGGCCTGTTAATGGGTTATTTTGATGAGGTATATAGTGAGTTAATGTTGATTACGACTAGGCTACCTGAGGGATGCCTTGACCGTTTGCAGGGTTGTTTGGCTAAAGTTTTCAAGTATGCTGACTCAAATATGCATGCTCAATCTTCATTACAACAAGATATGTCCCTTCTTGAAGATACAGTAGCGTCATACAAATCAAAACTTGACGAGACGGTTTTTGGATCGTTCAGAATGGAAGACCAATGGGTGCAGGAAAAGATCGAGCTCAATAATAAAATGAAATTGCTCGAACAGCATGTATTGGAACTATCCAGAGTTCCCATCTCTTCTGAGATTGGTGTCCAAGTCGACCTGTTATCCGTTGAAACGGTGGGCCCCGTTGCAGGGCTCAGTCTTAATGATCCTTATGTGGCCAGCAATTCTGAACTTCTTGGAGCTTTCTGTGATAAGGGGACTCAGGTAACCTTTGCATCTGCTTCCGATCACGAGAAAATCGAAAAATCCTGTACCTACCATTGTTCCAGGCATCGTGATGATCAGGAGATCGAGGATCAGGAGGAGCGAGTTGCTACAGATCATCCAGCTGTGGTAATTAGAAAGAACTCAAGATCAGGAAAAAACGTTCGATATCAGCGAAAGAGGAAAAGTAGGAATAAATGGATTGTTTCAGAGATCGATTCAGAAGGTGGGGCAAGCCTCTCTGTTCCAGTATCCAGCCATCTTCAGTCCGGGGAGTGCCTACTCGATCAGCCTAAGAAGGATTTGGGATCTCAACTTCCCCAGAGTGCCAGTCGCTCTTCTCATTTAATTAAAGAAGTACATTTCTATGGAGACTCATATGCTTCCGGGATGTGGGAGGATTTACGTTCCATATTGCCGAGAAGTTACGGAGTCTCTTCGTTTTTGATGAACGACGCTCCTCTGTCTGTCCTGTTGAAGTCACTATCTGAACCTTCTAATTGTCCTGCTTACGTGATTTTATCAGCGGGTTCTGTCGATGTAGCCCATAATGAATTGAAAAAGTACAAGCACGAGCTCCTAAATCTATGTATTTCAAACAAGGTTAGTTCAAAGTTGTTACTCATGTCCGCTCCTTATGACTACAGACTGCCGTCTTGGTCTGTTGTGAATACTGAGATTAGCCGTTTGAATAAATTCCTCGTATATCTGTCTCATAAATTCAAGTTTGTGAGTGTTATTGACTTGTGTTTTATTGATAAGCACATGATTATTCATGGAGCGACAGGGCCTTACTATAGTTTGGTAGCCAGGAATATTCTGAGTAAACGGATAAAGGAGGTGATATTTGAAGGTGAAAATTCGGAAGCCTTAACCAGATCGATTACTATAGCTCCAATTGGCACAGAGCTTGGAGCCTTATGACGTCCACCACCCCCTGCCTCCTCAAAGAATCGCGGTGTCGATATTATGCAGAAAAATGTCAATGGAGTGAGATCAAAGGTCAGTGGAGTAAATTATTGCCCTGCATCCAGTGCGGATGCTGGTATTTTTGGAGTTTTGTTTCACGCCAATATCCATGGTATTAAATCAAAAATTAATGAGATTAACGATTGTCTGGGAAGTCGAGACGATATTAAAGTTGTGGGTTTTACTGAACATTGGTGTAAAGATCAGGAGTTATCGGTCTATGCTCCGCTAGGTTACCATCGTTTCTTCATTCTCAAGACAGCTTAAACGGGGTGGAGGTTCCTCCTTATTCATAAAAAATGGCCTTGATGCGGATGAGTTGACTTACTTATCTGAGCTCTCCGTTGAGTCTGTATGCGAAATATCTGCATTCAGCATAGGAGACTTGAATACAATGATTTGCTGTATATACAGACCTCCTGAGTCGTCCAACTTTGGGGAGTTTTTGTCAAGTATGGACAGTGTAATGAATGAAATTACTAAGAAAAATAAAATGGTCATAATGATGGGAGACTTCAACGTCCACTTCGAGGATACGGAGAATTCTATCTTCATCAACCAAAGGAAAGATTTTCAGGAATTATTGGACGGGTATGGTTTATACGTGACCTCCAAAGAGATTACTCGGAGGCCTTTTGTCGGTCAATCTGGTTCTCCTTCTTGTTTGGATTTGTTCATTACGAATTACTCCCCCACATGGTATGAGTCGTCGGTAAGTGAGATTGGTTTTTGTGACCATCAGGGGATTGAACTATCCCTGAAAGCTGCATTGCCATCCCCTCGGCGTTTGACCATTCGTCATAGATCCAGTAAACCATCAAACCTTCAGTTGCTGAGTCAACTCCTGTCCGGAGTATCTTGGTTTTCTGTATATCAATCCCAAAATATGGAGGAGGCAACTTGCGAATTTCTGAGAATATTTCTATGGGCTCTAGATGAGGCATGCCCCGAGGTGTCTTTTAGAGTTTCTCCGGGTAACGCGAAACCCGTAAAAAATTCCTTCAGTAGCGAGTTGGTGAATCTTCGTAATCGACTCAAGCTGTTTCGTGAGTTAGCTCTCTCCACTCGTTCCGAGGAGTTTAAGGTACGTGCAAGAGAAACGAGAATTGTATATAGACATGCCCTTCGGGAGTTTCATAGACGTAACAACGACAAGTCAATATCAGGAGCTGCAAACAAAATAAAAGCGTCATGGAAGGTGGTTGCTAATGAACTGAATTCGAAATCGCAGACGGTATCTTCAAATCCGAGTCTTGATTGTGATGGGTTCAGCAGGTCCTTTGCCCAAGTGTTTGATCGACGTATGCCGGCCAAGATCTCTGACGGATTTGTGAGTGGTCTGGCAAGTGCACCAGGTTACGAGAATGAGTTTTCATTTGGTCTGGTTTCGGTGGAGAAGGTCTATGCCACAATTTGTTCATTAAAAAATAGTGGGTCATCCGATTATTTTGGTATCAATGCATTTATGATGAAGGCAGCAGCCGACTTTATAATTGAACCACTATCCTTCCTGATTAACTGGTGCTTGTCAAGCGGTGAATTCCCTAAGTGTCTGAAGTTTTCAGCTATTACTCCTATTCCTAAGAAGGGCAAGTGTAAAAATTATGAAGATTTCCGTCCAGTGTCGAAACTGCCAATGATTGCAAAGGTAATTGAAAAAATAGTTCTTGAGATGGTAACGATGTACTTGGAAGAAAAGAAAATACTTAACGAAAGGCAATTCGGTTTCAGAGTTGGAAGGAACACAAGTTCAGCGGCCTGCTCAGTGGTATTGGAGGCTTTTGATGCGCTGGAACTCAAGATGTCGACCACTTTAGAGCTCTATGACTTGTCGAAAGCATTTGATTTGATACCCTTCTCCCTGATGACTGAGAAATTAGCATACTACGGTTTTGATCCCGTTGCTGTCTCTTTTTTTCGTAACTACTTGGCGGGATGGAACCAGATAGTGGTTTACAATGGAAAGCACTCTACTCAGGAACCCATTCGCTGTGGAATTAAACAGGGATCCGGACTCGGCCCTTGTTTATTCATAATATATATAAATGATCTGATTTCCTGGTCTCAGGAGTCTTGCAATACTAGTCTCACATTATTTGCTGATGATATTACAGCCGTGGTGAGTGGTACGTCGGTGGAGGAGATGAGAAGGAAGGTTGGATCGGTGTCATTGGTGGTCAGAGATTGGTGCCAAGGGAACGCTCTCCTCCTCAATGAAGACAAGACACAGAGTCTAAATTTCAACCTGAATGGACGCCTTCATAACTCTGTAAATATGCTCGGTGTGGAGATTGACAGCCGACTTTCATGGTTAAAGCACGTTGACTCCCTTTCGTCCAAGCTCTCCTCCTGTCTCTTTATGCTACGCAGACTTGTCGATGCAGTGTCCCCATCTATTTTGAAGATGGTGTATTTTTCGTGCTTTCATAGCCGTCTTTCATATTGTATTATTCTGTGGGGCAATTCCTCGTATGCTCACAGAATTTTCACGAAACAAAAGAAAGCTATCAGGATTTTGAGGGGCCTTGGTAGAAGCGAGAGCTGCAGAGGCTCTTTCAGACATCTAAGAATTTTGACACTGCCGAGCCTCTACGCATATGTGTGTCTGCTTCTAATTCATGAGCGAAAAGCATCTCTGCATTGTGGAGCTCACTTTCATTCATATTCCACTCGTAATAGAGGAGACTTGGTCACGCCATTCGTCAGACTGTCAACGTCGATGGCTTCGAATCCCCTTCAGGTTGGAGTTCGCCTGTACAATAGTCTGCCTCTCGTCACTCGAAATTTACCGTCTGCCTCATTCAAGAAAGTTATCAAGAAAATGTTACTGGATGCGGAGCTTTACTCCTTAAATGAATATTATAGTCTAATTACTGTTTAGTTACATACGCAGCAGAGGAATATTATATATCTAGTACTCTTGCTTGCAAAGATTGTTATATTCTTCACCTTCATTTATATAGTTTTAATTCTTACTGTGATAATAGATTGCCTGTGATATTATACCTTATCTGTGGTATTAGGAATGTCTGCGATTGTGTATATGTATTTTTGTGTGTCTAATGTTTCTCTCGCACTCTTTGTTCCTTAAAATCCAATCACATAAGTTCCTATATCATAATAAGTTCCTATTTCACTATTAGTTCCTAGCAATCTTTTTCTCCTTTATTAACTTCCTATTTGTTGTTCCATTATTTATTTAACATGTTACCTAATGTAAGTAAATTCATTGACAATTGTAATACCACTTGTGGTTTCTACAAATAAATTCATTCATTCATTCATAGATGATACGGAGAAGATATTGATAAGGAGCCAATGCTGATGAGAAGCCAATACTGATAACGTGCTAATTCAGACAAGGAGCCAATGCTGATGAGGAGCCATCATTGATAAGCATCCAATGCTGATGAGAAGCCAACGCTGATGGACTAATTCTCTGGTGCGGACCAATAATGATGAAGAGCTGTAGTTGATAAGAATTCAATGCTGTTAAGGAGCTGAGTCTGATGAAGAGCTAACAGTGATAAGAATTCAATTCTGATAAAGGAGCTAAACCAGTATTGGAAATACATCGTCTCACAGTTCAGTTCGAAAATTTACCTTCACGCACCCTCGAGGAGTGGAACTTTTTGAATTGATTATCAGCAATTTGTAAATATGACTACCGAGTTGGAATTTCGAATCTGCAGGAGCCGAATCGTTTGGAAAATTTCCGACATTTAAAACGTCTGCCAAGTTGGGAGGGCAGTATAAAAGCTCCCTTACCAGAGTTGAGATGTAATCATTACTTTGACGATTGATTACATTTCCAGTTACTCTCATCACAATAAAGTATATTTGGCTTGTAAAAATTTCAATGATAAGGAGATTGAAAATCTGAAGTTTAGGCGTTGTAATTACTCCAGGGGTAATCCCAATTACCATTCTTATTACTGCAATTTTCATCGAAATTTCTATTACTTTTTTATATTTAAAATTATGATAATTAAAAAAAAATTACCATTATTAATCGAAAAAAGTAATCGTCATTCCGATTACGATCACAGGAGTACGTAATGGTAATTCGATTACTTTTTTGAATCCAATTACTCTATTCGGAAAATTCAGAAATGCGTTGCAATTTTTTCATCTTTTTAACCTCAAAAATGGGATTTTTTTGTTCTGGTGCACTCTGATCGGTGTGAAACACATCACAATCGATTCAGCGGTGGAAATGACTTATAAAACGATACCCCACACGACCCTTTTACCAAAAATATTGAAAAACCAAATTTTTACCCTCTTTTTCCCTCATATTCTCCCCCCCCCCTCACCATCAACAAGTGGGGGGATCAGGCTGGCTGGATTTTAGGTCGAACTAGACCCCGAATGGAGCAAATCTGCTAACAGCTCTATTTCTTACACAGAATATAATGGACATGTAATAAATTATAGATGGTGTAAGAAATTCTTATTATTGCGCAGTATCTGTGATAAATTTCCGAGTAAAAAACGGAGTTTGCGATCATGTTGCTGGTTTGCCCCGTCAACAAACTGTAACAGGATTGCGAAGTCGTTCCCAATTGTGTTGTCGATTCGTCACTTCGACATGTACTGCACAATATGGAGTGTCCTCCTGTGTAATAAGTATAATAGTGTACTCCTATGTAACATGTACTCCACATGTTCGAACCGTGGTGAAATCATTCTTCTCGTAGGGTCCAGCCTCCAAATTCCCTTCAAATTTGAGGTAAATATTATCAGATCTTGAGGAATTGATGATAATCACATGCAAGTGTGCGTTCACTCAGTAGTTTGTTTGATGGTGAGAAAAATCCTAGGGGACCGTCTCGATGGCACCCAGCATCGGCACTGAAAATTTTCAAAAATCACGATTTCGAGTAGTTGAGTTCGAGACGAGGACTAACCAGACAGACACGATGTTAATCATCGTCTCCTCCCACCGGTAGGTTCCTCCGCCTCCTCCCCACCGGTAGGTTCCTCCGCCTCCTCCTCACCGGTAGGTTCCTTCGCCTCCGAACGACACGTAGTCTCCTCCGCCCTTATTAATATTTCCCCCGCACGCTCGGAGGAGGCCGAGACTACACGCATCCAGACTACAGACCGTGATTGTGCCGCATCCCTCCTCCGCGGCGGTAGGAGGAGGCGCCGCCTCCCGCCCTCCCGAAGAATGCGTGATTGCACCCTCTTTATTTACCTCCGAGATCTCGTCGTTCTTTTGTGCGTTACCTCGTGAAAAACGTAAGAAAAAAAAATCACCTGAAGGATGAAAAACGAGCTTCGCACTTCTTCACTATTGAAGATAAAGAAGATTAAATTTTGTAAATTTTACAAAAAAATTTTTCTATGTATTTGAGCTAAAAACCAAAAATTTGGGTCCTCCAAATCAGAAATTTTCGTTTTTTAGCTGTTTGAACGATTTGTGTTTCGTGTATGTGAGTGTCGCTTCATGTTCATAACATAACTGTTTATATTGTATAATTTTCGAAGCGATGCAGGTAGGTGGTCGGTCCGCCAGATTTGTGCTGTTGATTCTAACGGGAATTAATCATTCAGGAGCCCATTCATCACTAGAGTCGGATAGTTGATAGCCGAGGGGGTTGATGAATTCATTAACATTGAAGATTAATCATTTCAGCGGGCGCAGGCGTCATCGGTAGGAGGAGGCGCACTTCGGCGACGTCCGAACCGCCGTATTAATTTTCGCGGAGGAGGCGGCGCGAGGAGGTGCAGCTGGGAGGAAAAGCCGCGGTGCCGTCTAGGAGGAGGTTATGATTGATAATCATGAGGGGGGGGGGGTCAGAATATGGTCGGCCCCCACGTATGAATTACATCACTCATGAATCACCTCCATAACTTTAAATTATCACGTATCACTTATCATCAGTGTTATCAACATCACTGCACGATTTATGGTGACCTAGAAATTCTCTCTAGATGTTACTTATAAATTGAGATCAGCAAATCAACATTGATTGTACTAATTTTGGCCAATAGTCATTTGGAAAATTAATAATTTCTTCTTTGGCAGAGGGATGCGGCACGAACTCGGTCTGACTTGTTCCGTATGCATGCAGCCTAGACCTACATCCACCTCCTCCTACTCCGACCTCCTCTTCCTACCACCACCTTTGAGGAATGTGGCACAATCTTGGTCTGTATGCGTTTGTATGAGTTCCTTCTTCCCTACTTCCTCCTACCACCACGTAAGAGGGATGCTGCACAATCACGGTCTGTATGAGTCTAAACCTCCTCCTACCTCCTCCTACCACTACCTTTGAGGGATGTGGCACAATCACGGTCGGTATGAGTCTAAACCTCCTCCTACCTCCTCCTACCACTACCTTTGAGGGATGTGGCACAATCACGGTCTGTATGAGTCCAAACCTCCTCCTACCACCGCGTAAGAGGAATGCTGCACTATCACGGTCTGATGAGTCTAAACCTCCTCCTATCACCACGTAGGAGGTATGCTGCACAATCACGGTCTGTATGAGTCTAAACCTCCTCCTACCTCCTCCTACCACTACCTTTGAGGGATGTGGCACAATCACGGTCGGTATGAGTCTAAACCTCCTCCTACCACTACCTTTGAGGGATGCTGCACAATCACGGTCTGTATGAGTCTAAACCTCCTCCTACCACCGCGTAAGAGGAATGCTGCACTATCACGGTCTGTATGAGTCTAAACCTTCTCCTACCTCCTCCTACCACTACCTTTGAGGGATGTGGCACAATCACGGTCTGTATGAGTCTAATTTTTTTAATTTTTCTCCTACCTCCTACTACCACCGCGTAAAGAGGAATGCACTATCACGGTCTGTATGAGTCTAAACCTTCTCCTACCTCCTCCTACTACCACTTAGAAGGAATGCTGCACTATCACGGTCTGTATGAGTCTAAACCTCCTCCTACCACCGCGTAAGAAGAATGCTGCACTATCACGGTCTGTATGAGTCTAAATCTTCTCCTACCTCCGCCTACTCCCACCTCCTCTTCCTACCATCTCGTTGGAAGGATGCGACACAATCACGTTCTGTATGAGTCTAAACCTTCTCCTACCACCACGTAAGAGGGATGCAGCACAATCACGGTCTGTATGAGTCTAAACCTCCTCCTACCACCGCGTAAGAGGAATGCTGCACTATCACGGTCTGTATGAGTCTAAATCTTCTCCTACCTCCGCCTACTCCCACCTCCTCTTCCTACCATCTCGTTGGAAGGATGCGACACAATCACGTTCTGTATGAGTCTAAACCTTCTCCTACCACCACGTAAGAGGGATGCAGCACAATCACGGTCTGTATGAGTCTAAACCTCCTCCTACCACCGCGTAAGAGGGATGCAGCACAATCACGGTCTGTATGAGTCTAAACCTCCTCCTACCACCGCGTAAGAGGAATGCTGCACTATCACGGTCTGTATGAGTCTAAATCTTCTCCTACCTCCGCCTACTCCCACCTCCTCTTCCTACCATCTCGTTGGAAGGATGCGACACAATCACGTTCTGTATGAGTCTAAACCTTCTCCTACCACCACGTAAGAGGGATGCAGCACAATCACGGTCTGTATGAGTCTAAACCTCCTCCTACCACCGCGTAAGAGGAATGCTGCACTATCACGGCCTGTATGAGTCTAAATCTTCTCCTACCTCCGCCTACTCCCACCTCCTCTTCCTACCATCTCGTTGGAAGGATGCGACACAATCACGTTCTGTATGAGTCTAAACCTTCTCCTACCACCACGTAAGAGGGATGCAGCACAATCACGGTCTGTATGAGTCTAAACCTCCTCCTACCACCGCGTAAGAGGAATGCTGCACTATCACGGTCTGTATGAGTCTAAATCTTCTCCTACCTCCGCCTACTCCCACCTCCTCTTCCTACCATCTCGTTGGAAGGATGCGACACAATCACGTTCTGTATGAGTCTAAACCTTCTCCTACCACCACGTAAGAGGGATGCAGCACAATCACGGTCTGTATGAGTCTAAACCTCCTCCTACCACCGCTTAAGAGGGATGCTGCACTATCACGGTCTGTATGAGTCTAAACCTTCTCCTACCTCCTCCTACCACCACGTAAGAGGGATGCTACACAATCACGGTCTGTATGAGTCTAAACCTTCTCCTTCTGTTCCTACCACTACTTTAGAGAGAAATTTTCCACAATTTCGAGTAGTTAATCAGGTAATGATGACGAACGATTTATAACAGACAGACAGAAATGGAATTGAAGTTGTTTTAAAAGTTCTGAATCGCAAAATGCGAGATGTTATTTCGATCCAAATCTTCCATGAGGGAGTAAAAAGTCTTCGAAAGTCAAAATGACCACTTTTTTCAACCTTCCTGAACCATTTTGGTTTCGTGCTCGTCTGCCTGCCTGTCTACAAATCCTCGTCATGGAAAAACATTCCGATATAGTCCGATTCGAGGGAATTTTCCAGAGGTTCTGCTGGTTCGGATGTAGATGGTCCCTCAAGAACTTCATCTCACTCATAATAGTGGTATCTAAAGAGCGTTCACTTGAACTATATGTGGAGGAGCCGGTTTTAGAGGCCCGCAGCTCGAATACGAAGTTTACCTACCTGCGAAAGGGAGGAGGCGAAAGGGAGGAGGCGAAACCCCTATCGGTCAGTAACATGTAGAATCGAAAGGGCAGATAATGAGAAATTCATCGGCAGAAGCCCTAAGGGCTGCCCCCCCCCTCTGGAATGGGCCCTTTTCACAAATCAGCTCCCCCGTCGATCAAATATTTACCGAAATTCGGTTTGACCCTTCAAAGGTTCGTCGGCGAAGCAGCGGCTGACCGCTAAACGTTGTTTGCTCCGTCGAGAGTAAACCGCGTCAGCAACGCCGTGTCCGCGGCAAAACGAAGGGCGTTTGCACGAAATCGCGACCTGAAGCCCCTGAATATGCCGCAGTACCGCGCAGTACTGAATTATGGTTCATTATTTCAATAATGCGATGTCCGGGAAGTATGCGAACTATCCAGTCGTGATGGTGATGACGGGCCACCCATTTTGGTTGACGAGGTTCGGCGTGCAATCTGCACTGCCAAAACCGGGAAGGCTGTGGGTCCTGATGAGGTGAGCATAGAGATGTTCAAGTTGATGAGCGATGAAAGTATTGCCAAGCTGACGATACTCTTCGACAGGATTTACGACAGTGGGCAGATCCCTTTAGAGTGGTTGAACTCAATCTTCGTCTCGCTACCCAAGAAAGCTAATGCTCGTAGGTGCAGTGATCACAGGACCATCAGCTTGATGAGCCATGCTCTCAAGATTCTACTGCGAGTGCTCCACTACAGGTTGTGGCGGAAAGTGGAGGCTGAAATCGGGGATACCCAGTTTGGATTCCGGAGCGCTTTTGGAACAAGAGAAGCCCTATTTGCCATGCAGGTGCTGGTCCAGAAGTGTCTTCACCAGCAATGCCCAGTTTTTGCTTGTTTTATCGATTTCGAGAAAGCATTTGATAACGTGAAGCATGTGCAGCTTATTCGTATCCTGGAGGAAGTGGGTCTTGATTTCAAGGATCTGAGACTAATCAGGAACTTGTACTGGAGGCAGAAGGCACAAGTTCGTGTGGACGGTTCGCTCTCTGACCAAGTGGCTGTTGCCAAAGGGGTCAGGCAAGGCTGCACGTTGTCGCCATAGCTCTTTAATATTTATTCGGAGCAGGTCTTTAAGGACGCCCTGGATGACTGTGATATTGGCATCCCTGTGAATGGATTGCCTGTGACCAATTTAAGATATGTGGATGATACGGTGTTGTTGGCCCACTCCGAGGTGGAGCTCCAGGCTCTCTTGGACAGGGTGACAATTGCCTGTAGGAAGTATGGCCTGGCTATCAACGTAGCAAAAACGAAATCGATGGTCGTATCGAAGGCAGCAAATAGTGGCATCAGGTTGGCAGTCAACGGGCAAAGCATCGAGCAGGTGGCACGATTCAAGTACTTGGGGCAATGGGTGACGGAGACGTGGTCGTTGGAGGGGGAGTTGCGCGGCCGAATCGAAATAGCACGTAAGGCGTTTAACAACATGCGTAGTATATTGTGTCGCCGGGATGTAAGTTTCGCGTTGCACTGGCGAGTTGTTAAGTGCTAAGTACGTGTGGTCTGTACTTCTGTATGGTGTAGAGACGTGGACATTGAAGGCCAGGGACATGAATCGGCTAGAGGCTTTTGAAATGTGGTTGATTCGGCGTATGCTGAGAATCCCCTGGACCGCAAGACTCCGCAATGACTACATCCTCCAACAGAACTCCCTGAAACGTGAACTGCTGATGACCATAAAGAGGCGCAAAGTGTCGTACTTGGGGCATGTCTTGCGTGGGCCCAAGTACTACAGTTTTTTGCAGACAATAATGATGGGGAAGATCAGTGGACGTAGGGGAGTGGGACGGAAGCGCGCGTCATGGTTGTCGAACATACGTAGCTGGACGGGAATTAACCGAGCAGCTGATTTGTTTCACCTGGCTCAGGACCGTGAGAGATATGCAGAATTGATCGCCAACCTTCGATGACGGAGACGGCACTTGAAGAAGAAGAATTTCAATAATGAACCTTTTGAATCGACCAATAATTTTTTTATATTTTAAACTCCCATTTACTTTTTGAGGTACGTAAAATCTAAAACGCTGTAAGTTATTACACAAAGGTTTTTTATTTTTCTGTGTAGATCACTCGCCTGCAAAGAACACGGCTTTACAATTGTTTATACCTACTTACTTCACAATCAAGTTCATTTTGAAGAAATAACGATTTTCGGATGCCTCCATAAGGGAATTTGATTACTGGTTGTTAAGGACTCAAAACTGAAGACAACTCGGAGAAACGAACAGCGATCGACGAGTGACCTATATAGAAAAAGAATGAACTTTTGTTTAATAATGAGTAGCGTTTTTAAAAATTTTATTCTTTATTCCATAAAAAAAAATATATTTAAACGTAACTATTGAATTGTGTTATATTGTGTGTGAACAACAACTTGTTACGGGGAAAATCCCAGAAACATGACCTACCCAAGCTAGTTCAGCGGCGAGAACAACGGGCGGGGCTGACAAGGTTGGGTTCCGTTCGAGGGGTTAATTTAATTTTGTAGAGAGCAGAAATTTTGGAAAATTGGGTGCCACTCCTCAAAAAAAATTAATCACCACTATCTACCTATTCAGTTGAGGAGGGAAAGAAAAGGAATCGCAGGTTTTTGAAGAAAACAAGGTAAGTATGGGTACGGAATCTACATTCGGTAAAAAGGTACATGAGTAAGGGGGAACCTGGTAATCGTCACCCTACTACTCCTTGGCCTAAACTTATCAACTAGCCCTAATTTCTTAAAAGTCCCTATTAGTCTATCAACTAATTAAAACTACGTGGCCGCAGGAGAGAAGACAAACAGATGATGATCCAGTTCCCAGATTGTTTTTATCGTCAGGCAAAAATGGCAATTTCGTAGGTCTACCCAGAAGTATAGAAGAGTAGAATAGGAAAAGAAAAAGATCCCTGTAAGAGGACAAATAGAACAGATTTAAAAACGCTGCAAATTATTACACAATGGTTTATTATTTTTCTATATACATCACTCGTCTACAAAATCACCAACCATCCAATATGAAGAAAAAAAACGTCTGCCAAGTGGGTGTGGCTCATAGCTTCCTCGTATCCATAACCCGATTGTATAGATGATCCGATGCATGGTAGTTAATCTCAAAACATCAAAACGAGTTGATCTGTAACATCCCTGAAAATTTCATTGAAATCGTACGGAAAATGTAGAAGTTATGGCCGTTAGAAGGAATTCACGTTTGCGCATGCGCAGTGGCTACTATCAGTCCGAAGGTGGTGATTTTCATAGGGGACCATCTAAATACTAATCTGTAACATCCCTGAAAATTTCTTTGAAATCGGATAGTAAATGTAGAAAATGGGAAAAATGTCTGACGTTGTCAATTTTCTTGTTGATTTTAAAAAGTTTTTTTTTGACATTTTCATGTCTTTCATATGGTACCTACATAAATATCCATCATAATTTCTCCCTTGCGAGGGAAAAACATTAAATCATGTTTAATGTTTTGTTTCCGATCACTCAGCTGATCAGTGACCACTCAGGCGCCTTCAGCATTCTCCATTGACCCTGCTTCTCAAATTTCAGCTTCCTGCGTTCAACAGGAGAGAAAATGGCCTTGGAGCTCACTCAGCTGATCAGTGACCATCTTGGTACAACTAGACCCCAAATGGAGCCGATATAACGTGGTAACTAAGAAATCGGTCCGTGGTAACTAAGAAAAAAAAGCGTTGCAGATTTGCGTGTCGGAATTCACAGAATGACCCCCAGCCCTAAAACATTAAACATGTTAATATGGACGTTACCAGGATATTCACGTTTGCGCATGCGCAGTGACTACTATCAGTCCGAAGGTGGTGATCTTCATTGGGGACCATCTACAACCTAATCCGCATAATCCCTGAAAATTTCATCGAAATCGGGTAGAAAAAGTGGAAGTTATGGCCGTTAAAAGGAAATTCACGTTTGCGCATGCGCAGTGGCTACTATCGATCCGAAGGTGATGATTTCCATAGGGGACCATCTAAATACCAATCTGTAACATTCCTGAAAATTTCATTGAAATCGGATGGAAAATGTGGAAGTTATGGCCGTTACAAGGAATTCACGTTTGCGCATGCGCAGTCGCTTCTATCAGTCCGGGGATGATGATTTTCATAGGGGACCGTCTACACACCAACCCGCACAATCCCTGAAAATTTCATCGAAATCGGACAATAACTTGGTATAGTTATGCGCGTTACAAGGAATTCATGACAGACACACAGACACACAGACACTGAACAAAAATTGTTCAGAAAGGCCTAAAACGCAAAACGCGAGTGAAAATTTTGATTTTGGAGAACTTTTTTTTTTCGTCCTTGAAAAGTGAAAACAAAGCTTCCGCTACCTTGGTAGACTCGGAAGCAATAATAAAAAATCAAAATCACCAACTATCGATCGCATTTTGGTCAGCTCTAATTTGAACGGAGATTAGGCCTCTTTTGTGATTCACACTCGTGTTTTGATTTATATATATATTTCAATATAAACCCTTAAATTTTCGTAGGGAGCGAACGGTTTGTCCTACAGAGCTCCGCGTGGTCTCAAAAAATTCTAAAAATTCTATAGAATCTTAAATTGAAGGAAAAACAATACCTTTATTTCGAAATTTTTTGAGTAAGGGCGTTATCAAAATTTCAAAATTGATTTTGGCACCCTTAGAATTGACCTACCTCAACCAAAATCTTCGGGGTACAACTAGACCCCAGAAGGAGCCTACATACCAAATTTCATCAAAATCGGTCAATGCTAAGTGGCAAAAGTGCCGCGTACGGCGGACGGCGGGTGGACGGCCAAATTTTTATTCGATTTTTGGATTCTACGTACCTTGAAACGTAAACCATCGAATTTTGAGGGGTGTTAAAATTTTTTTCTTGGTCAATTCCAAAGGTTCATTATTGAAAATAATAAACCAAAATCATCTAAAAGTAGATACTAAGAAAAATAAGTACAAGTAGCATACTTGTGGTTGACACTATTGCTTGAAATTGATAAATTTAGTTAGGTAGGTACCTATTCCAACTTTAGGATACTTGATGTAGGGATAGAATCCTCTCAAAGAAATATCAAATCCAACTCGATCAAATACAAAGAAATGGAACTTCTTAATCAATTAGGTACTTAATTAGTACAGAAAAATTTATAGGTAGTCTGGAAAAGGGCTTTAGAGCCCAAAGCGAAAATGTGACCTACTTAGGCTATAGTGGTTCTAAAACGCTGCAAATTATTACACAATGGTTTATTATTTTGTATTTTTCTATACAGATCACTCGTCTGCAAAGTCACCTACCATCCAACATGAAAAAAAAACATCGATCGCATTTCGGCCAGCGCATTAGGCCTCTTTTGCGATTCACACTCGTGTTTCTGATTTATCGTACGCCCAAACTTTAAATTCTCGTAGTGAGCGAACGGTTTGTCCTACAGAGCTCCGGGTGGTCTCAAAAAATTCTAAAAATTCTAATTAATTAAATAAATGAATCCCTCATTCAGTTCCTCGCCAGTAGAGTCGGTAGTATCGACCAGGAAACTCAGTCCAGTTAAGTTTCGAGTCTTCTTTGTCTTAGTAATCCTCCAATAAGTCTTATTTTCGCTAATGAATCGTCGAATGATCATTCGCTTGTCTCACTACTACAATGAGGAATTTCACCGATTTCTGTTTGCATTTTTCCTGAATAGTTAATGGTGTGGGATAGATGAAAATCGGGCTGATTTCGGAAAATAAGTCTCCTGTTATTTTTGGGAGACAATAAAAAATTTTAATTTCAAAACTAACCGGGAAAACAGACGTGCAGCGGGAACGCTCGCTGATTGGGCTGTTCGGATCGCCGTCTCCTCCCAGTGTTGCCCATTGGGACGACGAAATCGTGTTTTCTAAGAGAAAAGTTATCAAACAAAAACAGGGGAAACCTAATTTTCCCCATTTCGCTTTTTCTATTTTTTTCTTCAGTTTTTCGATTTCGAACTTTACTGTTTCATGAAATTTTGCATCTGGGGACTATGGATTTCTCGATCTCAGCGCTTCAAGCGGCCATAAATGAACTATTCCAGCATGACGTCATTTTCCCGGTTTTTTTAAACATTCGTATTTTCTACACTGTTTTGTTTATTCGTAAATTTGGAAGTTCGGGCTGAAAATTTGCCTTAGGAGGTTTTTCGAGGTGCTGAATCCGATTTTGGGGTCAAAAATAGGAAACTCCGACATGGTGAAATTCCTCATTGGCCACAACCATCCGATGTGCAACGTTCCCAACTGATATTCATGTCGGCTAAGCAAAACGCACCCAAAATATCGTTGAACGCCAAAATTTCAACGCTACACTTCTCTGACGTGAATCCCAGCGGGGGAAAGGTGTCAGGGAAATTTCAAAATACAAGTTTTTCCTCACCGTGGAGAAAACTGAACGGTAAAACGAAACTCCCCGGCGAGTTATAATCATCGAAAAGTTGCCCCGAAGACGAATAATACGCCTTGAAAACGAACGAGGCGAAGTAAAGGGGCAAAAGATAAGTAAAAAGGCCGAGGAAATCTCCTTTGACTGCCGTCCCTACTGACGTGCCGTCGAGTCTTCGCCGAACTAATTTCCAACAATTACCAACTGGAATGGAGTTCTATCAAATATGAAATTACCGTCTCCGCTACCTCCTTTCCATTCCGAGTTTGATGTTCTGATAGCAATTAGTCAGTTTTCGCTTCGAAGATCCGATTTTAGAGCCGCTTTGTCGAGAAAAGTGGAAGCGAGAGTCCAGCGAGGAAGTTGAAAGTTTCCCTTTCGATCTCGTTTCGAGTGTGAAGGGGAGACATTTAGTTTAAATTGAGACCTTGGAGAAGGAAAAGGCCAAATTCTGCTTCTTACAGCACTTCATTCAACTGGGAAGGAACTTTCACTCTGTTCTCAACAAAAAGACAAAAATCGGTTGCAACATTTTTTTTTCTATCAATTGTACATGAAAAATAAATTGAGTCCTACTTTGTTCATATTTTCGCGGTTTCGGCAGATTGTCTAAAACGAGCCATCCCAGATCTTGCACCTCGATGCATTATTTTTATATCTTCAATTTAAATTAATGAACAACATATTCTACAATGTTATAAAAATAAATTTTGGAATTTATCCGCATTCAGAAGAAGTAAAGGAGAACAAAATTAAATTGAGGTCAGAAGAAGAAGAAAGGAAGCGGCCATACTTTTTTTCGATCTTCCGTTTTGGTTTATTATTTTCAATAATGAACCTTTGGAATCGACCAAGAAAAAAAAAATTTTTAACACCCCATCAAAATTTGATGGTTTACGTTTCAAGGTACGTAGAATCCAAAAATCGAATAAAAATTTGGCCGTCCGTCCGCCGTCCGCCTTACGCGGCACTTTTCCCACTTAGCATTGACCGATTTTGATGAAATTTGGTATGTAGGCTCCATTTGGGGTCTAGTTGTGCCCCGAAGCTTTTGGTTGATTTAGGTCACTTCTAAGGGTTCCAAAATCAATTTTGAAATTTTGAAAACGCCCTAACTCAAAAAATTACGATATAAAGGTATTGTTTTTCCTTCAATTTAAGATTCTATAGAATTTTTAGAATTTTTTGAGACCACGCGGAGCTCTGTAGGACAAACCGTTCGCTCCCTACGAAATTTTAAGGGTTTATATTGAAATATATATATAAATATATATAAATCAAAACACGAGTGTGAATCGCAAAAGAGGCCTAATCTCCGTTCAAATTAGAGCTGACCAAAATGCGATCGATGGTTGGTGATTTTGATTTTTTTTTTTCTTCTCTTCATATTGGATGGTTGGTGATTTTGAGGACGAGTGATCTATATAGAAAAATAATAAACCATTGTGTAATAATTTGCAGCGTTTTTCGTTGCTGCCGTCTGGTGTCGTCCACTTAATCATAGATTTTCTTTGTTCTGCTTCTCGAGAATTTGTTTAACAAATTGTTGTTCTTCTTCTTCTAGATCTATTTACTGTCCGTGGGATGTTTCCCTTGTGGACATAATATGTCTATATTATATGTCTATATGTCTATACATATTATGTATTTTCCTTCTTCTTTGTTGGTTTGAGTCCTTCTGTTCCCCTCTTCCTCCATCCTTTCCCCTCGTTTTTGCTTCCGAGTCTACCAAGGTAGCGGAAGCTTTGTTTTCACTGTTCAAGGATGAAAAAAAAAGTTCTCCAAAATCAAAATTTTCACTCGCGTTTTGCGTTTTAGACCTTTCTGAACAATTTTGGTTCCGTGTCTGTGTGTCTGTCTGTCTGTCTGTGTGTCTGTCATCAATTCCTTGTAACGCGCATAACTATACGATGTAATTGTCCGATTTAGATGAAATTTTCAGGGATTGTGCGGGTTGGTGTGTAGACGGTCCCCTATGAAAATCATTATCCCCGGACTGATAGAAGCGACTGCACATGCGCAAACGTAAATTTCCTTGTAACGGCTATAACTTCTACATTTTCCATCCGATTTCAATGAAATTTTCAGGGATGTTACAGATTAGTATTTAAATGATCCCCTAAGAAAATCATCATCCCCGGACTGATGAAAGCGACTGCGCATGCGCAAACGTGAATTACTTGTAACGGCCATAACTTCGACATTTTCTACCCGATTTCAATGAAATATTCAGGGTTGTTACAGATTACTATTTAGATGGTCCCCTTTGAAAATCACCACCTTCGGATTGATAGAAGCGACTGCGCATGCGCAAACGTGAATTACTTGTAACGGCCATAACTTCTACATTTTCAATCCGATTTCAATGAAATTTTGAGGGGTGTCACAGAGTAGTGTTTAGATGGTCCCCTATGAAAATCATGGAGAATTGTTCTTCATAGAGGGATGGTCTCCTGTGAGAATCTCAAATCTTACATGACAAGGCTTCAATAGCTCAGAGGAGAGAGTCTTGATTTGTGCTCCAGGGATCGCGGGTTCAAATCCCAGCCGAGGCTAAGAATTTTTTTGATCCAATCACATACATCTACTCACTTAATTTTTCATTCGAATTTGATGAAATTTTCTAGGATTGTCCAGATTAGCGTGTAGATGATCCCCTATGAGGGTAGTGAAAGGTATTTTGAGATTAACTACTATGCATCGGATCATCTATACAATCGGGTTATGGATACGAGGAAGCTATGAGCCACACCCACTTGACAGACTTTTTTCTCATATCGTCGGCAAAATGACAAAGGGACGTATCTTTTTTCCACCACCACAAACGGACGTAACTGCAAAAAAATGCATTTCGAGATATTCGTGTTTGAAAGTTCAAGGGCGTTGGAAAAATCAGTGAATAGACGTACACAACTGAAAATCGTTCATTCCACCTATAGTTGACTTGTTAAACAACCCATTACCAAACTTTATCGCTCTTCACCCTCCAAAGATGCCTTAGTAGCAGATACCCCCTCCGATGAGAAGAATGAACGCGAGGCCCGACAGGGAGTTGGGTATCCTCAACGTAAAACTACACCCTTTTCCTCAAAACATTGAAAAATGTGATTAGAAATTGCTTTAAAATGTCTTACATAATACCAAAAATCTCAAAATTCATAATGAGTGGATAAGTTCGGGGGCTGTAAACAGGATTGTTTCACATTTTCATGCGCAAACGTGTTCTCACATAGCATAAAAGGGCTCTAAACCCACTAAAAACGTCGAAAAATGGCTAAAAATTCAAAAGTTGTTTTGTAATTACGTTTTAAAAAATTCGCTCATGCGGTCGTGCTGCACGACTTTGAATTTTCATTACAATATTTTTTTCTCATAGATTCATTTTCGTTAACAAAAACGTGTAAAGTTCACATGTAGGTTTGGCAGACAAAGTTCTCCAAACTAATATTTCGATTTTTGGTGATTTTTAGACTTCTTGCCACTTTTGTTGATTTTGCCTTCCACGTACCGTGCTTGGCACTCCACCAATAACACTAAATTACAAAATTTAGGGGTGGTCTGGCTGCCTCGTTCATTCACCACTTTTCTTAAGGTATTTGGTGCGCTGAATCCGAATCTGACGTCAGTTTTTTTGTTTACGTCGGGTTTTCAAGATATAGCTAGTTTTAAGATTTTTCTAGTTCTCACTTTTCTTAATTTTTTAGTGAGCACTCATCTTGCTCAAATCTCATCAAAAAGTACTTAGAATTATGGGAAATTTCATGTAGAAACCGAATATCGTACTTAGTTTTTAAGTAAAGTATTGTTAAATCCCCTATTTTCCACATAACAAGAGTTTCCCAATTATGATTTACTCCCCCTATGAGTACTTATTTTCGATCTTACTCTTAATAGGTGACAAGTATAAAAAATTTAGAAGAAAGGGAAATCCATTTGAGGGAAACAGATTTAGGAACGCACATACTTATCTCGAAAAATTAACTAACGGTTTTTGTGAATCTTCATCTCAGT